>JBBPBX010029894.1:10646-28733 GCA_038048925.1 Garcialebias charrua
CATGGAAACAACACATACATTTTGTAAAATCTAAAATATCTAGGCATTGCAGTGCTATATAGAGTTAGAGATTTGTTAAATGATAAAGCACTGTATTTGTTATATAGTACAATTATAATCCCGCATTTAATTTATTGTGTGGATGTTTGGGGTGCAGCATGTAAAACTATAACTAAGCCTGTTTTTCTAAAAAAGCTAAGTCTGGTCCTCTGGACATTCAAAAAACAAAACAAAACAAAGCAAAATTTTTTTTAAAAACTGTAGAAACGTTTCGTCTTTCGTCCGAAAGACTTCCTCAGTCTGTTTTGTTTTGTTTTTTGAATGTCCAGAGGACCAGACTTAGCTTTTTTTAGATTTTCTACCTGGATTATTGAGCATGCATCAGGGTAAGCCTATTTTTATTTTACAGAAAAGAGCTATAAGAATTATTACAAGAAAACATTACTGCCATCCATCAAATGTTTTGTTTTGCAAATTGAAGTTACTGAAGTTTTATGATTTGGTTGACTATAATATTCTTTTGTATAAAGTTCAGAACTTCACATTACCCTTAAATATCCAAACGCTTTTTGTAAAAAGGAAAAGTACTTATACGGAAGAGCATTGCATTCACCAAATAAAAATAAATTGACTCATCTCATACTTATGAGATCCTGATCTCATAATTATGAGATATTATCTCATAATTATGAGATACTATCTCAAAATTATGACATCTTTTCTCATAATTATTAGATAATATCTCATAATTATGAGATAAGATGTCATAATTATGAGATATATCATAATTATGAGATATTATATTATCTCATAATTATGAGATCAGGATCTCATAAGTATGAGATCATGGGTCAATTTTTTATTTTTTTGGTGAATGCAATGCTCTTCCTTATACTTACAATCTTAAGGGAACAGATATTTTTGTTATGCCACAGCATAGAACAAGTTTAAAGAGTAGATCTACTTTAATTCGTGGAATAGGTCTGTGGAATGGTTTGGAAAATGATATTAAAGTTGCAAAGTCAATGTTTATGTTTAAGAAAATGATTAAAACTAAATTTCTGAAAAAAATATATAAATTTGGTTCATATCAATTCAAAATTACTACATATGGTAAAGTGTGATGAGGTATTTATTATGTTATGTTTTTTGTGTATGATTGCTGTTTGAATTGATTGTTTGAATTATTTTTGTTAAAGAAGGGGCAGATATGATGAGATCTTTTTCTTCTTCTGCTACCTTTCATTTCGTTTTTTTTTTTTTACGTGGTGTTGTAAATAGTTTTCTTGTGGTCTAAAAAAAATAATAATCTGAAATTTATAAATTTAAATAAATAAAATAATTAGATTTGGTAACTTATATGGTTTTGAGATATAATAATAAACATATATAAACTCATTTAATGATCTTTAAACTTGAACCTTGTTTGCACCTTGTTGATTAATCAATGATATTTGTAGGTTAAATTGGCCCTCTTCACATTGATGCAAATAAATTACCAAATGGGAAGAGTTGCTCATCGTAGCAAAACCACAGTTTATCGCCCCAATGTGCTTATCATTCTATTTGTAATACAGTTTTAAATGGGATCAAGATGCCAATTAGAGTAATTTAAAAACAAATATTGGCCGATGCAGCTGTCTGACGGTGCATTACTGAACTGCTTTTGCTTTGTATTTTTAAACAAGTCTGTACTGCAGACATGTTGGCATGTGACATCACAACAGCTGCTGTAGGTCAGAACATCAGACGTGTCGCAGTATGGCTGCCAAACAGCAGTTGTGAATGGACATTACCGGTTGGTCAGTTCACTGCAGCGTGTCACAGCTACTGTGGTACAATGAAAAAACTGACTCGACTTGTACTTTGTAACATCCTTAGTTACAAGGTGTCCAAAAATAGCAACTTTTTAAAAATACAGACCTTAAAATCTCTGCAGTCACATTCACTTCAGCTGAGCAACAAGTTGAAACTCTAGTTGTGTTTGAGTTTGAAGCATTGGCAGAAACATTGGAAGAGGAGACTCTTTTGACATCTGTTGATCACAAGTGAAACCCCAATGCTCAGTTTACGGGCGCTGCTTTGGAGAAAGAGGTTAAGGTGTCTTTATTTGTTGTTCCACCACATGTTGTGTACACAGGGTCCCAGTTACATCCAACAAAAGTATATCGTCCACCAGGCTCCTATGCTCAGTTTCAATCTGAATACAGATAAAGTCATAATAATGGGTGATTTCAACATTCATGGAGATGTTGAAAGAGATGGCTCAAGCATAGCATTTATTAATTAAATAGTCAATTAGTTTTACCCAAAATGGCCGAACTTCTACCGGTACTCATTCTCATCATCACACTCTTGACCTGGTTCTGACCTATGGTATTGAAATTAATAACTTGGTAATATATGCTAATATTAATAACTTAGTAATATATCCTATATAACAGATTAATAACTTAGTAATAAATCCTATATCCGATGTTTTGTTACATTTTCCTTTAAATACCTTTTATTTTTATTTTTATCTCTTGTAAACGATTCCTCGTGGCTCAATGGGATTGATCTGTATAAATAAAGGTTGAGTGAATGAATCCTCAAAGTCCTGTTTGTCTGATCAATACCTCTTCAAACAATGGACTGGGTGCTGAAAGTCCAGCTTATTCCCCCGATTATGGTGAATTTTAAGCATCAAATAACTAATTATAACTACATGTACATGAATAACAAATAATTGTGCAAGATAAGAACTATGTGATATAAAAGAAGCCTGATCTGGGTAAAAAAAAGTTACAAGAGGTGAATTTTTATATTTTAAATCGGATCAATGTCCCATTTGTTAACATGGGCTTAATGCTGTACTTGAGAGAGCCTGCAAGGGCACTAAATTAGTTTCAGCTTCAACTTTCATACCATACCATACCATTTTATTTATAAAGCACTTTAAACAGGAACAAGTCCACACCAAAGTGCTGGTTGTATCTAGTAATAATATATGTCTATGGTTTGTGTATGATGAGTGTACTTCCTGTAACGCCCCTGCTGTCATTTTTCCTAAATACAGGTAGTCCCCGACTTACGAGCGCTCTGACTTATGAGGTCCCGGACTTACGAGCATGCATCTCATTAAAAATATATATTTTTTATTTTATTTTATTTTTTTACTTTTTTATTTTTTTATTTTTTTATAAATGAATACATGTACAGTACTGGACAGTCACCAAGCACTTAGCCTATCCTAACACAGTTTTTAAAGATGAAGGAATAAGTTGAATTGTCTGCCTTTCACATAAAGGGAGCAAGCTCCCTATGGAGCCTGCAGGGAGGAGGGAGACAATTCAACTGACTCCTTCATCTTTAAAAACTGTGTTAGGATAGGCTAAGTGCTTGGTGACTGTACAGTACTGTACATTTATCTATTTATAAATAAAAAACAATAAAAAATAAAAATACTGTATATACTGTATATTTTTAATAAATAGATAAATGTACAGTACTGTACAGTCACCAAGCACTTAGCCTATCCTAACACAGTTTTTAAAGATGAAGGAGTCAGTTGAATTGTCTCCCTCCTCCCTGCAGGCTCCATAGGGAGCTTGCTCCCTTTATGTGAAAGGGAGACAATTCAACTTATTCCTTCATCTTTAAAAACTGTGTTAGGATAGGCTAAGTGCTTGGTGACTGTCCAGTACTGTACATGTATTCATTTATTTAAAAAAAAAAAAAAAAAGTTAAAAAAATTTATTTTATTTTTTTTACTATGTGATCCTACTTACGAATTTTTGACATACGAGCGCCCCCTAGGGACGGAACTCGCTCGTAAGTCGGGGACTACCTGTAGTGGGATTAATTTCTCTGCAGCAACGCTTACTGTTTGGGAGTGGTGCTGCAGAAAGTAAAGTACATTTCAAGGTATTAACAGGAACTTTGCCATGTTACCAATACAACTTGCTCACTTGACGTTAATGTGCAGCATGCTCATTTTAAAACTTGACTTAAAGATTTCTTTAATGGCAGAACTCTTATACATTTCAAGGCTGAAGAGAAAAAGGACTGTTGCAACATTTGCAGCCTGACATTTAAATCATTATCAGTTTCTTTGTAGTTAAAATCACTTTGACAAACAAGATTTATCTGTTGTATCGTTGATCAAAAAAATTTTTTAAATACGTATTCGAAATCCGTAAATTGTCCTAAACTACCGTATTTTCCGCTGTACATGTCTCATCAGTCCAATTATGTCCAATATAGTGAAAAAATCCATAAACATGTCGCACCGCCGTATACGCCGCATCTATTATGCGTCACCGCTGACGCGTTGTGTTACACGCGTCACCGCTGACAACCCGGAAATGTGGGCCGGTGTTTTGCCAAAAATGGATTGGCTGCCAAATGGCCACAGGAGCGTGCACGGAAGGACTTTAACAAGATTAACACTTAAAAACAATTATTGTTTGCTGAAAATTATAGCAAAGATGTGTCTGAGCTGAACTTTTCCTTTAAAAATGAACGTAATGTTCAAATCAGCTGGATTTAAAAAAGACTTTTGCTGTCTCAAGCGTGCACCCGCTTCTAGTGGAAGCCTTCATCTCTTTAAAATTCAAGAAGATAAACACCTTAAAAAATGTATTTGTTTGCTGAAAATTATAGGAAAGATGTGTCTGAGCTGAACTTTTCCTTAATAAATGAACATAATGGTCAAATCCGCTGGATTTAAATAGTTTCGCTTTGTCGGATCTTCCAAACGTGCGCGCACAGTGGAAACCTTCATGTCTTTAAAATTTAACAAGATAAACACCTTAAAAATATATTTGTTTGCTGACATTATAGTAAAAATGTGTCTCAGCTGAACTTTTCTTAAAAAATGCACTTTGACGGTTAAAACATGGCAAAATGAAGCTGATGAAATAAAGCGGCTTTAAAATTACTACACGCTCACCCGCCCATAACGATGACAGAAACACCTATTTATTTATTGATTTTTATTCAAACCTGTTGAATTCTTCATCCTCTGTGTTGCTGGTGAAGAGTTCTGCCAACTCCTGAGGTAACAGGTAGTTCAGACCTCCAGAGAGCCGGAGGCTGTGCTGCGACAGAGTGAGTCCGAGCAGATGAGTCTGCTGTCGGACACATGAGCTGAACGTTCGGTGGACCCTAGCGGCCGAAAGTGGTACTGCACCGTTTGTGGCCGAAAGTTGTACTGCTCCATTTTTTCCGTCAGAATGAATGGAAACGGTCATATCTCAGCCAAAAATTGGTCTAAAAATATGGGGAAAAATCCATAAATATGTCGCTTCGCCGTATAAGTCGCAAGACATGCAAATTAGGCAAAAAACTGTGACTTATAGGCCAAAAAGTACGGTACATGCAGTAATGAGACATAGGCAGGCTGTAGTACCATGTCCTGTAATATCACTTGAAGACGGCTTCACCGGAGTAACGCTCAACCTTGTTTCTTTTCAACTCATCTTTGTTGTGCAAAGTTTTATCCATCCCTTCCTTCAACACTCCATTAGGATTCTTCTTTGTTTCCTCTCAGTTCGAACTCTTTCAGCTCGGTTCGAGCGGATTCGGTTCCTCCTCCCCGGAGTTGATGGGGAACTTCAGTCACACTGAAGTGCAACTCTGCCGCAGGCGGACCACACCGGCCTCCAAGTCTGGACAGTTTGTGTACGAGACAAACTCACCCTCCCTCCTCACCGCCTCCCTTTCCTTCCCTCGTTCAAGAGAGATGAACTCTGGAAGAAACCCCCACTGGGGCCCTAACACCCCCCCCTCCACCTCCCCTTCACACAGACACACTCAACTTGTCCTGCCCGTGGCTTCATATCCACCATCACACTCCAACACTCTTTTTCTTTGTTTTTCTCCTGTGTTTTGTTTGTGTTTCTTTAAGCATCCAGAATCTATTATTAAATATTGTTCCTTTTTATTATAGGAAAACAACAGGAGACTGTTGATTTAATAATATAATTGTTGTTCTCCCACCCTATGTTCCTGCTCAGTCGATTTTCTTTAACCTGTTTTTGTGTTTATCATGCCAGGCAGTGTCCACCGACACGTGAAGGAGCAGAGCTCCATCAGCCTGCTGAGCTCTCTCCACACCTTGAGACAATTATCCTCCCTGCCTCACAGCACCCTGCCCCCTGTTGCTGCTTTGACGACACAAACCAGAGGAAACGCGAAGAAAACATATTTGAACAAAACGCAGGCTCGCCTCCACGCTTTCATCCGAGCAAATCGCAGCCTTTTAGGAGCTTAAGGCATCTTTCGCTTAAGCTCCTTTCGGCTTCTTTCACAGACACAGCTCGAGAGGCGAGTCACGTTACGTCTGTTCTCGATCAGGTTCTTCACCCTGTTCTCAGGCCCGACACAGACGCCCAGGCCTGAACTTCTTCCTGCGGCTGTTTCAGCACAGACGACTCCTCCTGCTCGGCCTCAGAGTCTTCGCTGATCACCAAGAAAGTCACAAATGTGAAGCAATGAAATCTGAGTGCAGGAGTGCTGTTTGTGATATTCACGGGTGCTGGAATGTGCAGCCCATGAGTGGCAGTGGAAATGTGTGTGTGTGTGTGTGTGTGTGTGTGCATGTGTGTGTGAGCACAGATACAATTATGTGTGTGCTAAAAGAGAGTGCCTGTGATGACAGACAGAAAGAAAAACACACAAGTCCCACTCTGTGGCTTTAGGTTCAAGTTACTATCACACACACCACACACACACACACACACATACACGGACACACACACAGACACACGGACACAATCAAAAATTGTAAACGGATGTGTTCACTGCAAAGAAGAACAATTTTTTTCCTGTGACATCACAACAAACCACAAAATTTTCCTTTTTTTAATAGACTGATTGATTTAGATGTCAAACTTGTTTATTTTATTTATTTATTTTTTAAATAAAATCACTGCTTTCTAAAAGAGAACAGGATCTTTCTCAACCATGAACTGCATCATGTTTTGAACGAGATTTAAACGTCTGTTTCGGCTCAACAGTTTCCACTCGGGATGCAAGAACTTGCTGTTGAACTGAATACCCATCAGGGGTCTTTTGATGTGGGTATTCGCTCATTTCAAGTCTGGGGATGTTTTAACTTTGATCTCATTAGGCAACAAAGTCCAGACTTGCACTCATGTGAAGGAAAACCTGGTCTGCATTAATCTGCAAGTCTACATAAAACTTTACTGTAGCTGTGTTTGTACAGTACTTTGGGGGACTTTGCGCTAATGGAATGAGTAATTTATTAAAGGTAATGAACTGCTCGGCTAATCTTGCTACAGAAAACCAAAAACCTTCCCCTGAGCCTGCAGCCACGTTTACCCCTGTAGATGTTAAGAGATATCGGAGTTATTTTTAACATAATTAAAAAGACATTAGTGACTTTTTAAAAAAGTTCTGTTATATTTGTGTGTAGCTTTAAAATAAGTAGGCTATTCAAGAGGGAAAATGTATTGTGTGTAAACCTCCACAGTTTGTTGAGATGCTGCTCAGTGACATTTACCTTGTTACAGGTGAGACTGAACACATCATCAAAACTGCTACAGTCAGAAAAAAAAAACCACATTTTATTGTTACAGTCAGAAAAAAAAAATCACATTTTATTGTTATGGTCAGCAGGACGTCAAAGCTGCAGCAAAATGAATTAATTGTTTGCATCGAGTTCAAGCGACACCTGAGCTCTTTTNAGCAAAACAATTTTTTAAATCCAGCTCATTTCACAATTACGTTCATTTATTAAGGAAAAGTTCAGCTAAGACACATCTTTGCTATAATTTTCAGCAAACAAATAATTGTTTTTAAGTGTTAATCTTGTTAAAGTCCTTCCAGCACGCTCCTATGGCCGCCATTTGGCTGTTGATTCATTTTGGGCAAAACACCGGGGCCCACATTTCCGGGTTTTCAGCGGTGACGCGTTACGTCAGCGGTGACGTAGGTGCGACTTATAGGGCGAAGCGACATATTTCTGGATTTTTCCAATTTATTGGACATAATTGGACAATGCGACTTATAGGGCGGTGCAACTTATACGGAAAATATGGTAAATTTGGGAGCCATAATGAAGGGAAAAAAGTTAAATTTCCTACTGGTATGGTGATGAAGCCTTTCCGCTGTCCCTCCTCCATATTCTCTATTGCGTTTACGTCGTAAAACCGCCGTCCAGTTTGGTCCATCCTCCATCCTCGTTTACGACGTAAAACCGCGTTCACAGTACAGTTTTGTTTTTTGTTTGTTTTTTGAATGTCCAGAGGACCAGATTTAGCTTTTTTAGAGCATACAGTACAGGGCAGAATTCCTCCGCAGCTACGTTTAAAACGTAAAACCAGAAACTGCATAACTCGGCTTTTCAAAATAAATGTTCAAATTTGTATTTTTTAATGGGAGATACCATACCATACCATACCAGTTTATTTATAAAGCACTTAAAAATACAGCAGCAGCTGTCCGAAGTGCTGTACAAGAATAAAAACAAGCACAAAACAATAAAAACAATCAATCTCAATCATATAAATATCAGAACATCACAAGTAAAATAATACAACATTAAAACAGAGATGTGAACTCATTCTGGTTTAAAAGCCAATGAAAACATATGTGTTTTTAAACGAGTTTTAAAAACAGATATTGATGGGGCCTGCCTGACCTTCAGTGGCAGCTCGTTCCACAATTTAGGAGCCAGAGCTGAAAATGCTCTGTCTCCTCTGGTCTTATAAAAGGTTTTTGGGACTGCTAAAAGCATCTGGTCAGCGGATCTGAGAGCACGTGATGGCACATAAAGTTGAAGCAGTTCAGACAGATAAGAGGGACTAAAACCGTTCAAAGACTTAAAAACAAACAATAAAACTTTAAAATGGATTCGAAACTGGACAGGAAGCCAATGAAGGGACATTAAAACTGGAGTGATGTGCTCACGTCTGCCTGTACCAGTCAAAAATCGTGCAGCAGCATTTTGTACCAGCTGCAACCGAGAAAGCGAGGCCTTATTTACTCCAATCAGAAGAGAGTTACAATAATCCAGGCGTGAAGTAATAAAATGCCTGGATTTGAAGTAATAAGATGCGTCGTAACCGCGAAACGTCGTAAGTCGAGACCGTCGTAAGTCGAGGACTACCTATATTTTGGGCTCCTTATGCATACTTTGTACATTTAATCTCTTTTTAGGTCATTTATGGTGACGTCGCCAACTCCCCCCGGACGCAAGGGACTGCAACCCCATGTTCATTTGAATGATGTAGAATAAAAACAAAGGAAACCGTCACAGAGGAACTCCAAGGTCAAGGTGCATCACTTTGACTAAAGGCAAACGGGAATAACCAGAAGTGCACATAGACGAGAACCAAAGTTTCTTTGCCGGGTGAGGAAACTGCATCCTGTCAGTTCATCTGGTCTGTACGTGGGTATGGATGCTTACACAGCACACAAACATGTGTTTATGGGTTGTTCTGTGTGTAACAGTATGTATACAGGAGTGCACAACTTTGGGTTTGTTGCATCTTTTTCATTTGCTGTTAAAAGAACAACCGTAGCAGAATTAAACTTTCTTCAAACGTTCTTTAACGTCGACTAGAAAAAAAAGCCTTTACGTGTTTTTAATGTATTTAAGGCTAGGTTGTCTCCGAGCGCTGCTGCTTGGCCGTGAACTGAACTTAAATTCTCTGAAGAGCCTGAAGCGAACGTGCAGCGCGCACACACAGTAATGAATGTTTACGTGAAACGCTGCCAGGCGGAGTGGGCGTCAGCTGGAGACCCAGAGATCTGAACCATCTAGTTACGTGTTGCAGCTCTTCTGTGCCTTTTCAAGGTTTTCACAGTAATTATGGAGGTTTCTTCAGCAGCTGCCCTGAAACTATTTGTGTACACAAACCGGATGACAGGGTGAAGCAAGAAGATTGTGATGTTTGGGTTTTGAAAAGTGGTCTCTGGGTTTAGTCAGTTCCACTTTGGTTTTACCTGATGCGTTTACGTCTCGTCTTTATTTGTCTTTGAGCGGCCTTCTCTCCCTCCGGGTATTCTTTGTCTTGTTTTGCTCGTCTCAGCTGACGTTACTCGCTGGCTTTATTTTCCTGGAACTGGTCAATCAGGTCTCGTAACGCTAAAGACAACTTATCTGTGATTGACGCTTCAGACGTTGATTAGTTTTCAGAGGAAGCCTCTCACTCATTTGTTTAAAATCTCGAACCTATAATGATTCTTAATCACATATTTGTAGTTCTTTATATATATATTATGTATATACAGTGTGTAACTTTTATTACTTTTGGTAGTTTAGTATGTAGCATTTTTTATTTCCATTGCCTTTTTATTTCCACTTGCTCAAATAAGCTTCCAGTGTGTAACTTTTATTACTTCTGGTATTTTAATATGTAACATTTTTTAATTTCCATTGCCTTTTTATTTCCACTTGTTCAAAAAAGCTTTCAGCGTGTAACTTTTATTACTTGTGTTATTTTAGTATGTAGCATTTTTTATTTCCATTGCTTCTTTTATTGCTGTTGTTTCTTATTCTATTTTCATTGATTTATTGTTCCAGTTTATTCATCTTTTTATCCTGTTAAGCACCTTGGTCAATGCAAGGCATTGTAGGAAGGTGCTATACAAATAAAGTTTATTATTATTATTATTATTATTATATTCTAAATACAGGTAGTCCTCGACTTACGGCGGTCTCGACTTACGGCGATTCGATCACACATCTCATTAATAAAAAAGATTAAATTAAATTTTAAAAATCTTGTTTTATGTGTTGAAATGTTCTTGATTTCATGTGTACAGCACTTTGTTGCAGCTGTGGTTGTTTTAAATGGCTTTATAAATAAAGTATTATTATTATTATTTAGAAGCCGATTTACGCAGTTTTCGGCAGTGTCCGCCAGTTTTTGGTTAGCTTCGGTTAGCTCCGGCCTCGACAGCCGGCTTTGGATGGACCGTGTGTCCGATCAGAGGTTGCCTCGCTCGGATACATGAGCTGGAAACGCTCGGTGAACTCTGTGGACGTCTCAGGCCCGGAGCAGCAGCCGCCGCATCCCACCACGCCGGCCGACACCACCAGCTCACCGCGGAATCCGGTGACCATCCCACCGCTACTGTCCTTGCCATCAGCCGGCCCCACGGAGCCGACGGGCGGCGGAGAGGCCTGCTGCAGCCGGGAGCTCACCTCAATGCTCCACCGGGCAGCCTCGGATGTTGCCGGGACACGGAGCTAACATGCTAACACGCGGAGAAACGGCTTCACCAGCTCCCAGTAAGTTATTAACTCTTTTTTCCCTTCATTATGGCTCCAAATGTATGGAGCTAACATGCCAACAGTCCTTACTGTAAACAGTTTGGAACACGTGAAGCAGCAGGAAGCTGCAGAGCTCGGACGTGCAACGAGCTAACATGCTAACAGACGGAGACAGGCTTCACCAGCTCCCAGTAAGAAATTAACTCTTTTTTCCTTCATTATGGCTCCAAATGTACTGTATGTGTTTTATATAATCATGTAAGGTACTGTGTTAGGATAGGCAAAGTGCTTGGTAACTGTACAGTACCGTGCATGTACGTGTGTAAGTGGCGGCTAGTGTGTACTTCCGACTTACTGCGATTTTCGACATACGAACGGGCATAGGAACGGAACTCGTTCGTAACTCAAGGACTACCTGTATTTGTAGTTCTTTATATATCCATCCATCCATCCATTTTCTTCCGCTTATCCGGGGTCGGGTCGCGGGGGTAGCAGCCTAAGTAGGGAGGCCCAGACTTCCCTCTCCCCAGCCACTTGGAGCAGCTCCTCTGGGGGAATCCCAAGGCGTTCCCAGGCCAGCCGAGAAACATAGTCCCTCCAGCGTATCCTGGGTCTTCCTCTGGGTCTCCTCCCGGTGGGACATGCCCGGAACACCTCACCAGGGAGGCGTCCAGGAGGCATCCTAACCAGATGCCCGAGCCACCTCAACTGGCTCCTCTCGATGTGGAGAAGCAGCGGCTCTACTCCGAGTCCCTCCCGGATGACTGAGCTTCTCACCCTATCTCTAAGGGAGAGTCCAGACACCCTGCGGAGAAAACTCATTTCAGCCGCTTGTATCCGAGATCTTGTTCTTTCGGTCATAACCCAAAGCTCATGACCATAGATGAGGGTGGGAACGTAGATCGATCGGTAAATTGAGAGCTTTGCCTTTTGACTCAGCTCTCTCTTCACCACGACAGACCGGTACAGCGCCCGCTTCACTGCGGACGCTGCACCTATCCGCCTATCGATCTCACGCTCCAGTTTTCCCTCATTCGTGAACAAGATCCCGAGATACTTAAACTCCTCCACTTGGGGCAGGACCTCCTCCCCGACCCGGAGAGGGCATGCTACCCTTTTCCGGCTCAAGACCATGGCCTCGGATTTGGAGGAACTGATCCTCATCCCGGCCGCATCGCATTCAGCTGCAAACCGCTCCAGTGAAAGCTGTAGATCACGAGCTGATGAAGCCAATAGGACCACATCATCTGCAAAAAACAGAGAAGCGATTCTAAGGCCACCAAAACGGATCCTCTCAACACCTTGGCTGCGCCTAGAAATTCTGTCCATAAAAGTTATAAACAGAATCGGTGACAAAGGGCAACCTTGGCGGAGTCCAACTCTCACCGGAAACGAGCCTGACTTACTGCCGGCAATGCGGACCAAGCTCTGACACCGGTCGTACAGGGACCTAACAGCCCATATCAATGGGCCTGGTACCCCATACTCCCGGAGTACCCGCCACAGAACCCCCCGAGGGACGCGGTCGAATGCCTTTTCCAAGTCTACAAAGCACATGTAAACTGGTTGGGCAAACTCCCACGCACCCTCCAGGACCCTGTTGAGGGTGTAGAGCTGGTCTAGTGTTCCACGACCAGGACGAAAACCACACTGCTCCTCCTGAATCCGAGGTTCGACTATCCGACGGACCCTCCTCTCCAGAACCCCTGAATAGACCTTACCAGGGAGGCTTAAGAGTGTGATCCCTCTATAGTTGGAACACACCCTACGGTCCCCCTTTTTGAATAGGGGAACCACCACCCCAGTCTGCCAATCCAAGGGAACTGCCCCCGATGTCCACGCGATATTGCAGAGTCGCGTAAGCCAACACAACCCCACAACATCCAGAGCCCTAAGGAACTCAGGACGAATCTCATCCACCCCCGGAGCCTTGCCACCGCGGAGCTTTTTAACCACCTCGGCGACCTCCGCACCAGAGATTGGAGAGCCCGATCCAAAGTCCCCAGGCTCCGCTTCCTCAGTTGTTCTTTATATATATTCTAAATATTATGTTAAAGTATATTTGACCATCGTCTTCTAGTATACCCTTTAACAATGTGTGAAAAGCTAACAAAAAGTTGTTTTATGTAGAAATGTATTTTTCAGCCTGCAGTAAAAAAAAAAAAATCAAACCTTTAGAAAAAACATTGTATCGGTAGTTGTGTCCCGATACAGCATAGAGCTGGTAATACCAGCTCGATTGATACCCGGTACAGATGGCTGTATCAGGCTGGTATCATTACCGGCCCAATATAGATTCTGTATCGGGCTCATATCGTATTGGGCTCGACACCAGCCCGATACGCTCTATTGAGCTGGTTTCAATAACTGCTCAATATCAATATTGTATCGGGCTGCATCGTATTAGACGCAATACTGTACAAAAAGTAGAGAAGCAACAAATATTAAACAATATTTCTGTTCATAACTTTTTAAATGCTAATTTTATTTCTGTTAAAGTCGTTAAAAATGCTGTTCGCTTCTACAAAAAATAATTGTCAGCCCTTTATTTTATCTTTAAAAACAATAAATATAAAGCGCTTCACTTACACGTTTTTTTTTTTTTACCAGTAAATATATTTTTGTTTATATTCTAAACAGGTTTGGGGAGAAATTCTTGGGAGGACCCAAGTTAGTTTTAACTGAACACAAATGGATTAGACATAAACAAGTCAGTGGATTGAGGCGACAACTAAACTAAAAACATGCTGGATTAACTATAATCTGCTGCATGGTGGTGGTTGTGACGACTGCATCACAAAATGCATTCAGTTGTAAAGTTTTTTTAATGTACTGACACAGAATGTCCCAAAAATGTTGTGTTTTACCAAAGTTTCATTAAAGTCTGTGACTGTTTTAGTTTGAATAAACAAGAACATCTCAACTTTCAGCATTTGAACACTTCAGTGAGCTAAATCAGATGAAAATAGACCAAAATAATGCTTTTATTTACAGGATAATTATGAATTGTGTCTTAAACAGGCAGCAAAAATACAAAGCCTGGCCGTTCGATCTGGACAAAACTTTATTTCTTGTAATGCATCTATACACTGTACATTCAGTCACTGTAGAATATAAGCGTAGCTATTTTCAAACGTAATCTCATAAAGTCCTTTACTTTACAATATAGTCGGTGACGTTAGAGAAGGGAGCAGAGACAATGGAGGACAAAGCGTCAAAAAATAAAAAAAATGGACGCCGATGAATAAGCCAAGCTTCTTTTCATTCTATATATGTGGCAGTATTAAATGGGAAAGCTTGCCTCGTACATAAAAATATTTCTAGAACTGTGTATAGTATTAGCAGCAGCGTAGGGCTAAAACAAAATATGAGGATGAAGAGATCTGCTTTATGAAGCCAAACATCAGTTAAAAATACACAAACGTGAAAAAGTCCACACAGACCCAACGGTAAAAAAAAAGTTTTTCGTGCTTATGAAGGGAATATTCTCTTACTCACTGCATCAACGTTTAGTTAATATACAACTTAAAAAACAAACCGCTACTTTAAGAAAAGATATGCTTTTGAAAAAGAAAACACCATGTACAATTTTATACAACATCGTAAAAGAAAAAAAAAACATATTTACAAGAGTAAATCCATTGTCATATTTTCACACTTCATATTATTTTTATCTTTAATGTTGACCGTTATTGCTGCTTTACTGATCTAGCAAAAATGATTTTCCTTTAGAAAAGCGACATCAGTAAATGTTTTTTTGTTTGTTTTGCATCTGAGAGCAAAAAAACGGACGAGGATTAGGGCCATGTTGCAAATTAATTTTTTCCCCCTTAATTATGATGAAAAAAAGTCAGAATTCAGGGACTAAAGTCAGAATTCAGGGATTAAACTCAGAATTCAAAGACTAAAGTCAGAATTCAGGGACTAAAGTCAGAATTCAGGGACAAAAGTCAGAATTCAGGGATTAAAGTCAGAAATCAGGGATTAAAGTCAGAATTCAAAGACTAATGTCAGAAATCAGGGATTAAAGTCAGAATTCAAAGACAAGAGTCAGAATTCAAAGACTAAAGTCAGAGAATTCAAAGACTAAAGCCAGAATTCAGGGATTAAAGTCAGAATTCAAAAACTAACGTCAGATAATTCAAAGATTAAAGTCAGAATTCAGGGATTAAAGTCAGAATTCAGGGACTAAAGTCAGAATTCAGGAACTAAAGTCAGAATTCAGGGATTAAAGTCAGAATTCAAAGACTAATGTCAGAAATCAGGTACTAAAGTCAGAATTCAGGGACTAAAGTCAGAATACAGGGACTAAAGTCAGAATTCAAAGACTGAAGTCAGAGAATTCAAAGACTAAAGCCAGAATTCAAAAACTAACGTCAGATAATCCAAAAACTAAAGTCCGAATTCAAAAACTAACGTCAGATAATCCAAAGACTAAAACCAGAATTCAGGGATTAAAGTCAGAATTCATAGACTAAAGTCAGAATTCAAAAACTAACGTCAGATAATCCAAAGACTAAAGCCAGAATTCAGGGATTAAAGTCAGAATTCATAGACTAAAGTCAGAATTAAAAAACGAACGTCAGATAATCCAAAGACTAAAGCCAGAATTCAGGGATTAAAGTCAGAATTCAAAGACTAAAGTCAGAATTCAAAAACTAACGTCAGACAATCCAAAGACTAAAGTCAGAATTCAAAAACTAACGTCAGATAATCCAAAGACTAAAGCCAGAATTCAGGGATTAAAGTCAGAATTCATAGACTAAAGTCAGAATTCAAAAACTAACGTCAGATAATTCAAAGACTAAAGTCAGAATTCAGGGATTAAACTCAGAATTCAAAGACAAAAGTCAGAATTCAGGGACTAAAGTCAGAATTATAAGACTAAAGCCAGAATTCAAGGATTAAAGCCAAAATACTAAGCCTAAAGCCAGAATTAAGGGATTAAAGCCAGAATTCTAAGATTAAAGACAGAATTATAAGATTAATGTCAGAATTATAAGACTAAAGCTAGAATTCAAGGATTAAAGCCAGAATTCAAGGATTAAAATCAGAATTCTTAGATTAAAGTCAGAATTCAGAGATTAAAGCCAGAATTCTAAAAATTAAAGTCAGAATTCTTAGATTAAAGTCAGAATTCACGGATTAAAGCCAGAATTCTAAGATTAAAGTCAGAATTTGTGAACAATTTCAGACTTTCTCAGAATTGTGATCTCATAAATCTGACTTTTTTTTCCCACAGAATTAAGGAAAAACAAAATTGCACCGTGGCCTTAATCCTCTTTCGTAAAAAAAAGCCAAACGTTGTCTCATGTTTTTTTCTTCTAAAAAAACATGAGAAACACAAACTACACACAGGCTATCAATCGTGTAAAAACAACTACAAAATGTACCAATCGAGCTCCGCCGACGTGACAGACACAAAACGGTCCTCACGTCGACATTGGATATTAAAAACGGCGGTGAGCGAAACGCCCCTTTTACCAACCGTGATGCGTCCGCCTCGAGGAATAAACGTTTACGTCTTAGTATGTACAAATCATAGCAACAATTCACCAAAGCGAGTGGCTTTTTAAAATCTATAAAAATTGATCTTAACGTGCATATTATTTTCTTTTTATAGACGACGAGGGTTCTCATTCGGAAAACTAAAAAGCGTAAAAGCAGTTGTTCGACCGCTCTCTGCACTGAGGAATCAAACTTTGTAAACTGGTTTTAGGAATACTGATTTTAAAAACGCTGCAGAGTATAAAAGGGGCTTTTAATTTGAAAGCTGCAAACAGGAAACCAAATCTTCAGTTTTCCTGCTCTGGAAACCTTTCGCCCACTTTCAGGCACTTGAGGTTTTCCAGCATTGACTTTTATTTTTTATTTTTTTGCAAGTGTGAAGTTTGTTATTTCCCTTAAAAAAACAACACTAAAATCAACATTTTGCCTTTTTAATAATAAGTTCATGTTGCTCTGCTAAATAAGACAAATTTCATTAAATTGCATAACACGAAACTTTTACATGTACAGCGTCAATGCCCGATAACTGACTATATGAAATACATGCATAAACAAAACTTTTGTTATCCATTAGAAAGAGATAAAAGATAAAAACAAAAGCAATAAAAAAAAAATGTTTACACTTTAAAACAACGTCAACATCTTGAGTTTTTATTTTGTTCGTGCTCTTGTAACAGATCCAGAACTGGACGCAGCCGGAGAAACTCCGGAAAAGCCCAAACCGGACATCTTTATTTACAACGCTTCGTCGCCGGAGAACCGAACGTTATTCAACAAAACGACGCTCGCTGAATTATTTTCTTTACGGCTACAGTCATGAATGGGACAATCGTGGAGTTAAAACAGTATTTTGTTATGACAAAGTGCAATTTTTTTTATTTTATATACGTATAAAACAAAAAAAACTTTATTTACAGACATTAATATGATACGCATGACCAGCTTGTTTTATTGACGTTCAGCCCACAAAGAAAAAAAGTTCACAATCGATGAAGCCAATTTGAGTAAAAACATGCCGATACTAACAAGGCCACGCTCACATCACGAGAATTACGTTTTCACCCAAACGCCTCATAAAAAAAAAAAGCTAAAGTCAGAGCGTCTTTGTGTGTTTGAGAAACCGTTGGATGTCGTCCTGAAAGAAGCGCTCGTAAGAATAATTTTATAAACTAAAACGCCGTGAATTATTTCCCGTCTGTCAGACTGCAACGGTCTTCCAAAATAGGAAAACCACGGCGGCACGGTGTGGGACTTTATTTTATTATTTTTTGTTCATCATCTCATTTATTTTCAAACTAACACAGAAGTAAAGATTTTCTTTTAAACTGTACATATCACTATATTGTCTCTTG
>JBBPBX010029895.1:9312-35578 GCA_038048925.1 Garcialebias charrua
TATATATATATACAGGGTATATATATATCATGTTGGCGTATGATTTCTTATCCGCCCCAGAATTCGTTATTTGGTTCACTTTAGATCAGAAAGGAGAGATACACTGAACACGACAGACGCTCACTTAAAGTTCCAAACCAGTTTAATTAATCATAAGTTAAAAGTCACAGAATACATTTGTTCTATTTCAAAAGTCATTATATTGGATTAGAATAAGTGGACAGAGAGTGAGTGACAGAGATAGAGAGACAGAAGAAGGGAGGAGGGGAGAGAGAGGGGGACAGGGAGAACATACAACCTGATCCGACCGTGGGCTTACTTCTCTGCCTTGCTGTTGGAGGATGGGAACCTTTTATACCCTTCTGTGGGGGCCCTGCCTCAGAGCCTGCCGTCCCCCCTTTATTGCCAGAAGACAGGAAATACCACTGCCTCCCCCCAGCTTGCTCGAGTGGTCTCCCCAAGTCATATATTCTACAAAGTCGTAAAACTGACAGGACAAAGAGGCGCCAGCTATATTATCATCCCCCAGCCTCACCAGAACAGAGCCAACTCCACGCATTCCTTTAGTACCACCTCTCAGGAAACCCTTACCATTCTATGAGGAAAACGTGATCATTTTGAACGCCGTGTGAAGACTCCTTGAAAATAAATGAAAACACAAAGATAAATATATTTTTATTTCACAACAATCCCCCTTTGGACCTCATTCTGCTGAGGTCCATCCCAAAAGAAATAAAATCACACACCTAATAACGCAGCTAAACGCATATATTCACAATATTCAATCAGTTCTTTTCAAAATCCTCCAAGTTATAGTTTTTTAACAAAAACAGTTGTTTCATCACTTCAGGGTCTCCTTTTTCCAGAGTGGACGTGATAAGTCTAACCGTCAAAGACCTTAACCAATGCACGTAGCAGCACCCGCAAGTTATAAGTATGCCTAAGAGAATAGCCAATGATACCATTATAGATACGAACACCTGTTTCCAAGGACCGAAGATCTTTATTAGTCAATCGTCCAGTGGGTCGTCCAGACCCGAATGAATTTATTAATATGCAAATTGTAGAATATAAGGAAATATATGCAAACTATGAACGATATTAATAGTAAGCGCTTAGGATATTGCAGAATTATGAACCTTGAGTTCCCAAATTCATCCTCCAGCAGTAAGGCAGTTGTCTCCCTTGAACACACAAAAATAGAGAAAGAACACAAGATTTATATCATCATCACAGAAACATTAATATACTTTTTACACGTACTCAGGGGCATTCCCCTTGGGTGCTCGGAAGTGTCCTCCTATGTTCCCGAGTTTTCTTCGTGTAATGTGAATGTCACGACTCGGGGAACCCAGAGTTGTACGAGACCAGAAAGGACAAGATACAGTTAGCAGGAATAGTGATGTTTTATTATTTACAGTGCAATTATTTACAGTGGTTCATCTCTTGGAGATCCTGGGGAAGAGAGGGTTGGATCAGTGGAGTCCACTTGCAGCGTTCGTATTGTGATTGTTTTGTGTTTCCTTACAGATGAGGTGCTGAGCGTGGGTGAGATCTATCAGAGATCACCAGAGACAGAATCCAGGGGAATAGTCGGTACACAGGTTTGATGGGCGTGTGGCTGGAAGGCAAGGCACGGAGGACTGGAACCTGGACCACGGGAACTCGGAACCAAACAGGAGTCGAGGAGACAGGATGACTGTAGGCACAAGAAAGGAGGTAAGTTTCTTTCGTACTGAGACACAACACTGGCTGAAAGCATAAATACCGTAAACAGGAATCAATGCTTCAGCGATGAGTCACACTAGACTGCAGCCTTAAATAGTGGAAGGTCCTCATCAGAAGGATGGCCGCCAGCTGGTGGAAATCAGCGGCCAATCAGCAGGAGGTAGTGTTGCAGGTAGTGGAACTCATCACAGTACCCCCCCCTCAAGAACCGCCTCCAGGCGGCCTGAGACGCTTCTCGGGGTGATCCCTGAAGAACGTCGTGATGAGACTGGGGTCCAAGATGAAGGACCGAGGGATCCACGACCGTTCCTCAGGCCCATAACCCTCCCAGTCGACAAGATACTGGAATCCACGACCCCGACGTCGCACATCCAGAATAGTCCTCACGCTGAAGGCAGGGTGGTTGTCAACCAACCGGGCAGGCGGAGGGAGGTCAGCAGGGGGGCACAGGGGACTCGTAGAAACAGGCTTGACCTGAGAGACGTGGAAGGTAGGATGGACTCTCATGGAACGAGGAAGTTGTAGACGCACAGCAGAAGGATTGATGACCTTGGTAACAGGAAAAGGACCGATGAACCGGGGCGCCAACTTCCTAGGCGTGTCCTTGAGGTTGATGTCCTTGGTGGAGAGCCACACCTCCTGACCCACCTGGTAGACAGGAGCCGGCGCACGGTGACGATCGGCAAACAGTTTGTTTTGGGCCGCCGTCCGGGTCAGAGCCGCCTTAACCTGTCGCCAGACACGACGACATCGACGAAAATGATGTTGCACAGAGGGGACAGAGATGTCGGTCTCCTGGCTGGGAAAAAGCGGTGGGGCATAACCTAGTGAGGCTTCAAAAGGGGACATCCCTGTGGCAGACGATTTATGTGTGTTGTGGGCATACTCTACCCACACCAGGTGCTGGCTCCAGGCTGAGGGATCCCTCTCGACGACACAACGAAGAGTAGCCTCGAGGTCTTGATTACAGCGCTCAGCTTGGCCATTGGATTGCGGGTGGTGGCCTGAAGTGAGGCTAGAGGATGCCCCCAACGTCCTGCAGAAAGCTTGCCAGACCTGGGAGACAAATTGGGGACCACGGTCCGAGACCACATCCGAGGGAATCCCATGGAGTCGGAAAACGTGCTGGACCATTAACTGGGCGGTCTCAAGAGCAGAAGGGAGCTTAGGCAGGGGAACAAAATGAGCCGCCTTAGAGAACCTGTCAACAATCGTCAGAATGGCTGTGTTACCTTCACTGGGGGGCAGACCCGTGACAAAGTCCACCGAAATGTGAGACCAAGGACGACTAGGAGTTGGTAGGGGTTGTAGCAGGCCGGCCGGTGGTCGATTACCAGTCTTACTGCGAGCACAAGTGGGACAGGCTGCTACAAATTCCTTCACATCGTCGGTGAGTTTGGGCCACCAGAAATGAACCTTGGTAAGAGATATCATACGAGAAGCACCAGGATGACAGGAAAACTTATGGGTGTGTATCCAGTTTAATACCTTGGCCCGCATACTAGAGGGAACGAAGAGGGTCCTGGGGGGTCCAGTGCCAGGGTCAGGTTCAACTTTCTGTGCCTCACGTACCTCATTCTCAATGTCCCATGTGAGGGCTCCCACCACACAGGCGGGGGAAATGATGCTCTCTTCTGTCTCTGTGCTGTCTGGGGAGGTGAACTGCCGGGAGAGTGCGTCAGGTTTGATGTTCTTTGAACCGGGTCTGTAAGTTAAGATGTAGTTGAAACGGTTAAAAAACAAAGACCAACGTGCTTGTCTGGGAGTTAACCGCTTCGCATCCCTGAGGTACGTGAGATTCTTGTGATCGGTCCATATTAGAAAAGGGGCTACCGTGCCTTCCAACCAGTGACGCCACTCTTCTAATGCCAACTTGACGGCCAGTAGCTCCCGATTTCCCACATCATAGTTCTTTTCAGCAGGGGATAAACGTTTAGAGAAAAACGCACATGGGTGTACCTTATTGTCCGTTGGAGACCTTTGGGAGAGTACAGCTCCAACTCCTGAATCCGAGGCATCCACTTCCAGGATGAATTGGCGCTTGGGATCTGGGTGACACAAAACTGGTGCTGAGGAAAACAATGATTTGAGCTTGTTAAATGCGGCATTGGCCTCAGGGTTCCACTTGAAAACTATGTTAGTGGATGTTAGTTGGGAGAGAGGAGAAGCAATTCGGCTGTAGTCTTTTATGAACCTTCTATAAAAGTTGGCAAACCCAAGGAAACGCTGGAGCTGTTTCCTGGAGTCGGGAACTGGCCAGTTTACCACAGCCTCAATCTTAGCTGGGTCAGTTCTGTAACAGCCCCCTTCAAAAATGAAACCCAGGAAAGATACAGAGGTGACGTGGAACTCACACTTCTCCCCTTTAACAAACAGTTGGTTCTCATGTAGTCTCTGTAACACAGTCCTAACCCTCTGAACGTGCTCCTTTAAATCCCTGGAGTAGATGAGAATGTCATCTAAGTACACAAAAACAAAATCACCAATGAAGTCCCGGAGCACGTCATTCACCAGGGCTTGAAAGACAGCAGGGGCGTTGGTTAACCCAAATGGCATGACTAGATACTCAAAATGTCCAAGCGGGGTCTTAAAAGCGGTCTTCCATTCGTCTCCCTCCTTTATACGAACCAGATGGTATGCATTCCTGAGGTCTAGTTTCGTAAAGATAGTGGCAGATTGTAGTTGTTCATGGATGGAGTCAATGAGGGGGAGTGGATATTTATTTTTAACGGTGATACTATTAAGGCCCCGATAATCGATGCAGGGACGAAGAGTACCGTCTTTCTTGGAGACGAAAAAGAATCCCGCCCCCACAGGAGAAGTGGAGGGGCAAATAATGCCTGAAGCTAATGACTCTTCAATATATTTTCTCATCGACTCTCGTTCAGGACCCGACAGATTGTACAATCGACTGGCAGGCAAGGGTGACCCAGGAAGGAGGTCAATTGCACAATCGTAAGGTCGGTGAGGAGGAAGAGAAAGAGCCCGCTGTTTGTCAAACACCGGGGCCAGGTCGTGGTAAACAGGGGGAACCATGGAAATGTCAGTTGCCTCTTTAGGTGTACTTTCAGGAGGAGATTGAGTGGTGATGGCAGAGCGTAGACAGTGTTTTAAACAATTATCGCTCCATCCTTCAATTCTTCTCCATTTCCAATTTATGTGTGGGTTATGTTCTTGAAGCCATGGATAACCCAAGATCAATTGGGTGCGGGGAGACTCGAATACAAAAAAATCTGTCATCTCATGATGATTTCCTGATGTTATCAGGTGTAGTTTAACAGTTTTACTGCAGATACGGGCTAAGGTCTCACCAGTAACTCCAGAGATAGACATTGAAGGAATTTCAAGAGTGGGCAGTGAAAATTTTCTGACTAGATCCAAACTTATTAAATTTTGTTCTGCACCAGAGTCAAGAAGAGCAGACACAGAATGACGATCCTGATTTATTTGGATGATGGTAGGGAGCATAAAACGATGTGCAGAACAGAATGCAGATGTGCCCACCAGTACAGTCCTCCTTACTGGTGGGCATTCTCGTTTCCCCTCAATGGACAATTAGCAATGAAATGGCCAGGTTTTCCACAATACATACAAAGCTTGGAATTGATTCGTCTTTGTCTCTCCTCAGGGGTTAAACGAGTTCGTCCGATCTGCATTGGTTCAGATTCAGGCAGGACAGAAGGTTTAGGGGACGGACCGGCAGCGGGTGCCTCTTGGTTTTTGTAGTTCGCTGACGGACTTTTGTAGGCGCGGGGCTCACCTGGTGTCGTGAACCCGGAAGTGAAGCGGTTGTGGGAAGTGTAGTCCCGCTCTCTTCTTCGTTCCCGGAAGCGCTCGTCTATCGAGACAGCCAGCTCGATCAGCTCGTCAAATCCCTCTGGTTCGTCTCTCGTGGCAATTTGGTCCTTCAAAGGGTCAGAAAGAGAATTTAGGAAAGTACCTTGCAGTGCTGTGTCGGGCCACCCGGTTTGTGCTGCGATGATGCGAAACTCGAGGGCGTATTCAGCCACTGGTCGTCGGCCCTGACGTAGCCCCAGGAGTCGCTTTACGGCGTTGGGCATCTGCAAGGGACGGTCAAAGATTCGGCGAAACTCTCCTAACAAGGTATCAAATGAAACGTGATCCAAGTCGTGGAATTGTAGGAAAGAATCAACCCAACGAAGTGCGTCACCTTTCAGCTGGTTGGTGAAATATGTTATCTTGGCGATGTTGTTTGAATATAACTGTGGTGCTCCCTTGAAGGCAAGTTTAATTTGCAACAAAAACCCTCCACACAGGCTAGGGTCGCCAGAAAAATATTCTGATGGTTTGGTAATTACCTGTTGGTTCGAGGCAGAGTCCTTAGGTTCCGTCTTGGACACTGGAGGGGCTTTAGAAGCTGGGGATGGTGAGAGTTTTTGGTTAAGAGAAAACACCATACCTCCCAGTTCTCTCATATTGTCCTGAACCTCCTGTTGTTGTGTAAGAACCCGACGTAGCATTCCTTCGAGTTGATTGATGCGGTCCATCTCGGATGAGGAGGCAGTCTGTTGGTTTCTGGTCTCGTTCTGGGCGTTGTCTGGCTGAAGCATTTCTGTCACGACTCGGGGAACCCAGAGTTGTACGAGACCAGAAAGGACAAGATACAGTTAGCAGGAATAGTGATGTTTTATTATTTACAGTGCAATTATTTACAGTGGTTCATCTCTTGGAGATCCTGGGGAAGAGAGGGTTGGATCAGTGGAGTCCACTTGCAGCGTTCGTATTGTGATTGTTTTGTGTTTCCTTACAGATGAGGTGCTGAGCGTGGGTGAGATCTATCAGAGATCACCAGAGACAGAATCCAGGGGAATAGTCGGTACACAGGTTTGATGGGCGTGTGGCTGGAAGGCAAGGCACGGAGGACTGGAACCTGGACCACGGGAACTCGGAACCAAACAGGAGTCGAGGAGACAGGATGACTGTAGGCACAAGAAAGGAGGTAAGTTTCTTTCGTACTGAGACACAACACTGGCTGAAAGCATAAATACCGTAAACAGGAATCAATGCTTCAGCGATGAGTCACACTAGACTGCAGCCTTAAATAGTGGAAGGTCCTCATCAGAAGGATGGCCGCCAGCTGGTGGAAATCAGCGGCCAATCAGCAGGAGGTAGTGTTGCAGGTAGTGGAACTCATCACAGTGAGACTCTAATATGTAGTGTTTTTATCGTTTTAGGTGTCTGTTCTATGTGTGCATGTTCCAGTACCGAGTGGCTCCATTAAACAGAGTCCTTCTGAGCCTCGCACGCAACTTACTCGGCTACTTTCGTCTATCAAGGTACAAGAGTTCGAATGCGAGCTCCTCTTGTTGTCCAGCCCAATCCTTTAGCTCCTTCCTGGTTCACGGGCTGGAGCACACTGAACCGTGTGGATCCCCTGGCATTGACACGCACTGCCTGTGGTGTGCGTTCAGCGACCCCACACGGGTCCGTACTTGACCAGGGCTGTCTGGTCTTGCCTCCCCGGGGCTCCGTTGAGAAAACTCCCTCAGCTGGAGCATTTCCAGGAACCACCTATCATAAACAGAATGTGCCACAACAAACAACACCCAATCAATTATAAATCTGTAGTACAAAGAATGAATCATGCATGTTAGTTGGTTTGGAAGAGGCTTAATCTTCATTAGGGTTAATTATGAGTAGTTTTAAGGCGGTTCATACTTACAAAAAATACTGTACCTTTTCGCTCAGCTTATAGCAGAAATTACACACATAACAATAACATCACAAGCGGCGGCAGAGCATAATTAAAAAATAACATAGCAAGCGGCGGCAGAGCATAATTCACAAAACATTGTACACCTTTTTCCTGAGTCAATAAGTCACATGTCGTCTAGTCAAGTCAATTGCTATAATTTTACAGAACCATCATATTTCTAAACATCCTCTGATCAGGTCCACTTCAGGCTTGAATGGTTCGAGCCTGCAGGCAGGAATCATTTCCAAGGGGGGGTCCCCCATCCTGCTTCACACTTTCACAGAGGGGAAAAAAAACAGTGTTGTTAATTGCTCATTCGAAATATGCTTGCATCAATACTCCTTCCCCCATGACTTGATTAAAGAAAATAAAACGTTCAAGACCGATGCCGCCTCAATATCAACGCAAGTGAACTTTGTTTATAACGCAAATTTATCGGTTATCCTTAATTAGTTATTTCTAGGAACATTTTCCGGCCTAGTTGTTTCTAGGAAACATTTACAATCTAGTTATTTCTAGGGACCAATTTCAACCTCTCTATTTTTAGAAACATCTGTCTGTCCCTTAACCCCCTTTTGAAACAAAACTCTACCTTGTTTCAATTATGCCAAAGTTATTCGGTTAATAAATTGGAAATTGTGTCTAAATTTACCATCCTTTAACCTTAGCACTAGTGTCAGATGTTTCCTAAACCTCAGCCTATTGCCACCACTAATTTGGTTTTCACAACCATATAGCTAACTGTAATCTACGATATCATCTCATTTTCTTTAAAATTATAATCATTTACCAAAATGTACCCCTTGTGACACATCAGAATCCCAACATGCACTCCGCCAAGGACAACTGCAAAAACAAAAATATAAAAGTTAACTCGTTTTGGGGTCAGGAGCTAGGATCATTTCCCTTGCTCCCCTTCAGCTTCACCACAGAGTTACAGGAACCAGAAGAAGCAAGTCGTCAGATCCACCTGAGCACAGTATAACTAAAAATCATGAAGCCTGCGCTAGCAGGCCCTAATGTGCCTATGTGTTTCATTAAAAATTTATCATAGCAACTGTAGTTTTGATCCCGGATACTAAGATCAACGACAGATCCTCACAGATCAATATGGGTGCGGCCTTTGCTGGTGTGAGTGACTTCAGGACCATTTGTTCTCTTGTCTGTTTGGAGAACGTGTTCAGCTTTCTCTTGTTCCAGCCCCCAGTAAGACGTTCACTGGGTTCTGATTCTCGTCCGGACCCCCCAAATCCGGACCGTATATCCTGGCCATTTGTGTCTGATGACCATGTTTTGACAGTTCTTTGAGAAAGTCTTTGCCTCTGCTCGGCTGAAAGTTTTTGTGGACAGTCTTTTGTTCTTTCGGTGCCTTTGTTGTTTTCAGTCGTTCCTTGCGTATGCCCCTCAAAGTTCTTGAGCAAGGTTGCATATGAGTTTGTTCTTCCCAGTGAAGTCACAGCGAGTCAGTTTCTGGACACACCTTCATATTAAATCTGATCCGATCTGATCAATAACCACAGTAGCTGAGATTCAAAAGTCAGATGCTGCATGTGTTTTGACAGAGGCCTATCTTAATGCATATTTACCATTATGTGTTCTGTATAGATGAGGTGGGATTCATAAGACTCACTCTTGTTCCATCAACACTGTTCAATGAGGCTATTTAAAAAATTGAAAAACTAAAAAATTTAAAAAAATCATTAACAGACCAGGATCAAATTAATTTTCTGTTAACAATCTTTATTATGGAACCTTCGACGGAGGCATCTTTTAATCTGATCTGCACAACAGATCCAAAACATTAGTTTACCTAAAAGTGAAATAATCAATTTAACCCTGAAATCAAAAAATACTGTAGCCTACTTTTATTTTAGAAAATATAATTTACGGTCTTCTAAGACCCCCTTGCTAGTATACAGTCTATGATAATTAGCAAATTCCTTGAGCCTCCTAAGACCTGCCTTCTTGTTGGATTTATTTATGTATCGTGTATATTTTCATGCCCTCCTAAATTGTCAATTTGAAATTATTAAGCTCAGTGGCTCATTTATTCAAAGTAAAATATGGGCTCTTTCATTTTGGCCTGTTGTTCCAGGTATATAACTATTAGTCCAGGGGTGTCAAACTCATTTTGATCTGGGGGCCGCATACAGCTTAATCTGATCTCAAGGGGGTCAGACCAGAATACTCATTCCAAAAGTCCACTTTTGTCTTTGTATTAGTGCAAAGAATAAAGAAATTATAAAAATATTAACATTAAATTAATTGTCCTTTTACATTTTTACTCAGTTTAACATTTAAGTGCATTACATATTAAAGAAATGATCAGTGATTGCACGTTTTAAAACATTTATTCAACAAACTGTTTTGTTAAATACCCTGATGCATGCTCCATAATCCATGTAGAGAAATCTAAAAAAGCTAAATCTGAGCTTCTGGACATACAAAAAAACAGTTCTGTTAAAACCCTTTCCTGCATGTTAAAAGTGCATCAAAATTTAGAAATGAATGAATTTTAAATCCATTTTCCACATCTATAAATATGTATTCATTTAAGACCTGTCTGTGAGGGCTACTCCCTCCTTAGCACTTTGAGATTTCCATTAATGAAAAGTGCGTTATAAATTGAATTCATTACTATTATTATTATTATTATTTATTCTTCAAACCCCAATCTGTCCTCTTCTTTTATTCATCTGACTCCAAACAGTTATTAAACTCTGTACCTGCATCCCTTTACTTTTATTAAATGTTTCAGAACGAATAACCCAACTGGATGACTAAATTAAAAAATAAAGTGACTCCGACCTGTTTTTGGTTTTTTCTAGAAATTATTATGCTCCTGTCTGCAGTACCTTTTTTCGTCCATCAGGGGTCTCCATTATACTCAGGCTCAATGTTGCCAGCTGTACGATAATTTTCGTATTTGTACGATAATTTTGCCCTCTGTACGATCAATAATCCCGACAAAGGCCAAAAATACAATAATTTCGCCATTCTGTAAACGTGTAGTTGTGATCGGTTTTCATCAGCCTGTCGCAACTGTCTGTCGGAGTTTTTTTTTTTTTTAACCCTGAAGGCGTCTTGGAATTCCAGCTAATCCTGCTTTTCTAAATGTGACAGAAGACTTTCTGTTGAGCTCATTAATTACCACCAGACAATAATGCGTATTAATGTCTATGGTTCCCCCCAGTACTGACGCCACAAAGCTGTGAGTGCCTGTTAAACGCTACAGTATTCAACAATAGAGTGACTATCGAGCATACTTATTTTGTTTATGATGGGTGTACGATAATCCTACATTTCTCACCTGGCAACCCTGCTCAGGCTATACACGAAACAACTGTGTCTTTTGCGTCCCCATAGTTGCCAAATCCGCTTATTTCCAGCGGCATTGGGCTTGTTTTCCCTGGAGCCGCTTTCAAATTTGATCAGCCGCTTGTGGCGGGTTTTTATTTTCGCTTCTCGTGGACATTGAGTCGCTTAGTTGTGCTTGTTTTGAAGGAGCTGATCGCTTCTTTCGGTCTAGAGATCTGGCAACCCTGCTCTTCGGGTCGACGCTCACAAGACGACGTGGACATTCACTGGATCTATTCACAAAAGTACGTCTTCCAAATTGGTAATCCACTTTCTCTGCTTCTTATATTGGGAAATACAAGTATGATGCGTTCGGTTCTACATCCTCACAGCCTATACACAAATTATAAGACTACATCTCGTAAACCACGTCGGACCTATGGCTCGTTAGCTTTGCTGTTAGCTGCTAAGTTCGTCTACAAAAACTAAATTTGGATTATTTAAAGTCGATATTGTTTATCTACACGACGCGCCACTGTACGCTTTGTTAGCGAATCCGATGTGAGCTGTCTAACGTTACAAAGTTATAAAATGTCCGCTGTTGGCAGCATATGCTATGCTAACGGGAGGTTCACTGCAATTTTCCAACTTTCCCGTTGTTTAAGTGTTATAACCTAAAATTATTGAGATAGAATGTCATAATCCTTTTTTATCAATCCTTCCAACTGTGACGGTTCATTCGGCCCTAATTAATTTATCTCGAACTATCCGCAAATATTTTATTTGTTTATTCAAAAAACCGTACAATCCTGAGGCCTTCCAGCCTGGTTAAAACCAGACCCTCGTTCAGAGCTGAGCTGAAGTTCTATTCTTTCATTTCACCCACATTCACGCTGTAGAAAATGATCTAGTCCTGTTAAAATGGAGAAGTGTAAACCGTTTTAATGTAATGTCTATTTTTGTGTTTCAGGAACCCAGCCCCAACTCCTGAGGAGGTGGAGAATTCGTTTATTACTCTATTAACTGCTGTATCTAAATAAACTTTGTTCTTAACCTTAGCGCCTCAACGTTTGTTTCATATTTAATCTTCAGATAGCTTGTGACAAGTTTAAGAAGAAAAAGCAATCCATAAATATGTCATACAGGCTAAAAATACAGTAATCATTATTTTCCTCCTTCCATTTTTGAATTCTTTAAAGTCCATGACTCACCATGTTTTCAAATTGCATCGCCATTATTTATTTGTTTATTTAAAAATAATACAGGAGCGTTTATTTATATGGTAGAGAAATAACACTAAATGTGTTATTTCATGATTTCATGATTTATAGCAGATTTTTAGCAAAAGCTCCGGGAATATCTGCCCCTCTCTTTTTCCTCTCCCCGTGGGTCGGGAGTTCAGAAGGTATCCGCACAGCAGAGCTCTGAGCGCACGTGCCGCATGCTCTCTGGACAGAACCGAGCCCTGAATCTACGACCAGAACTCCAGGGGTAACCGCAGAACGGGGAGCCAGGGAGAAGACGAGAGAAGCCGCGCGGCTCATGCTCCTCTCTGCTCAGAAGCTGAGAGGCTCTGAGAGCATCGAGCAACAGTCCGCAGGGTGTTATATCTTATTAAAACGTCTATGAAATAAAATAAAAATAAAAACAGAGCACTGGTCCAGTTGTACACACAAATGCACCAAGAAATATGCAGTTTCAACTCCCATTTTTAAAAGATATGTATGGAACAATTAAATAAATAACAAGTAGGACCGTGCTTTTATTGAGGCAAAAAATATTGTGATATCAAGGTATTTTACTTAATAATTTCTGTATATAGCCTGTTTCAGCTTTTTCAGCTAATTCTACATTTTTAATCCAACTTTTCAGCCTAATTTAGCAAAACTATGCTCTTGTTTAGCTATTTTTTTTAAAATCATTCTAATTAACTTAAACTGTTTATTTTCATTAGACCAGTGTTTTTCAACCTTTTTGGAGCCAAGGCACAGTGTTTTCATTGAAAAAATCACGAGGCACACCACCAACCAGAATTGTAAACAGAGATACTGTACTCTGTATCCGCCTATATTAAATATATAGTCATTCTTATCATAGTGTCTTGAATAGAAATAAAATAAACACAGAAATGTATTTTTATCATATTTTATATTTCTTATTTCAATGTGGTCTTGTGACTGTTACATGCTCAAAGCAGCAAGGGGCGATATGTACCATTTAAGTTTACCGGTATATATATACAGTATATATGTTTTTTGGGTACTTCATTGTGTATTTTATGAGTGTGGACAAAGTCAAACACTAAAGCTGTTTAGAAAACCACTTGGTTTCTAAACTTAAAAATATTTAGATCACAGATCAAAAATTTAAACTGAGAGCCTGTATCATTTTAAGGGAAAAATATGTTTCAAAATTTCATAGCGTCTACAAATCCCCCCAAAAAATTGGGATAAATCCATTTTTCCCACTGTGCCGTAGTAAGTGGACCCCTTAGCCTTGGCCCCCTCTCGGCCCCCCCAGCAATAAAAGTCTAACTCCGCCACTGGTCCAGAGCAGCACAGCACTGCAGAGAGAGAAAGCCACGCGCAGTTTGGAGAGCAGAGACAAGTCACGCAGGTGAGGCAGGCATTGACTCCTCACATGGCAGGAAACCATTATTTTAGAACATAAAAAAAGATTTAGTATTCTGCGACTAATTTTATTCTATTTTTAACTGGTCCAGGAACTCCTATCAGATTATTTTATCAGCGAAAGTCAGCGCGTTTTCCTCAATTTTTTCTTTTTTTTTTCACTCAGTCCCACACTTTATTTATTTTATTTGTTTGTGGGTTTAATTTTCAATACCTTCATTCCTAATGTATTATAACGTATTTACGCATGGTAATATACAAATACATCACCTCACCAGATCCCGCCTCCACTTATCAAAAGTCAAATTATAAGTGGATTTAATTGACACTGTTTTATAGTTAGCCACAAAACCTAACAAGATTACAGTTGAACTTGGTCTAGGGTTTCAGGAGCGACGGCGAATATTTATTCTAGAACCCCACTCCCCCTCAACCAGATTGATCCGTCGATCATCTGGGTGCGCAACCACTGCGTGTTTTTACTCTGGGATCTGGAGTCTTGGCTGGAAACTTATAATTCTACTTTTAATTGTAACGTTCTTTTTCTTTTTACACGTATTAACCCTGGAGTCCAAACACTGAGTAAAATTTGCCTATAAAATTTCCAATCACAGATTTCGTTTAAACAGGAATCTGCTTACCTTTTTTTTGTTGGAGTGACCGGTCACTGATCAGTGCTCTGGACTCCTCTGCCCCTTCCTGTCCGCGCGTGCAACCATCTCGGTAGGAACCTCCAATTGTTGACGTAAGATTCTATCCGTCCCAGAATTCGTTTTTTGGTTCACTTTGGAACAGGAAGGAGAGATACACTTACACACGACAGACGCTCACTTAAAGTTCCAAACCAGTTTAATTAATCATAAGTTAAAAGTCACAGAATACATTTGTTCTATTTCAAAAGTCATTATATTGGATTAGAATAAGTGGACAGAGAGTGAGTGACAGAGATAGAGAGACAGAAGAAGGGAGGAGGGGAGAGAGAGACAGGGAGAGAGGAGGGGGGAGAGAGACATACAACCTGATCCGTGGACTACTTCTCTGCCTTGCTGTTGGAGGATGGGAACCTTTTATACCCTTCTGTGGGGGCCCTGCCTCAGAGCCTGCCGTCCCCCCTTTATTGCCAGAAGACAGGAAATACCACTGCCTCCCCCCAGCTTGCTCGAGTGGTCTCCCCAAGTCATATATTCTACAAAGTCGTAAAACTGACAGGACAAAGAGGCGCCAGCTATATTATCATCCCCCAGCCTCACCAGAACAGAGCCAACTCCACGCATTCCTTTAGTACCACCTCTCAGGAAACCCTTACCATTCTATGAGGAAAACGTGATCATTTTGAACGCCGTGTGAAGACTCCTTGAAAATAAATGAAAACACAAAGATAAATATATTTTTATTTCACAACACAGTTTAAGATGGCTGCCACAGCCAACTGAAAACAACACAAAATTGACTACAACTCAGTCAATTTGACAAAAAATGTAGATGAAATGTGGTGTGGTAGTAGCTGAGACTCATTCCCAAAGCATATTCAAGGGACTAGTAGAATGCATAAGATCTTTCTTTAAAATTATAACGTTATTTATTTGGAATCAATGGTGCCGTCTGTTAGCAAAATATCTCATGACCCGCTGGACAGATTTTGATTAAACTTTCAAGAGATAATCACTGAAGGGCTCTCTACGACTGGTTGACTTTTAAAGTACATCCAGTTTAAGATGGCTGCCACAGCTCAGCCTTTTGTTTTTCATAATCCCACAGAGCTTTGGAGACATTTACAAGACATTCAAAAATATGCCTCACCTGTCCAACAGCATACAGGGGTTCACTTTGGATGTCATGGAATCACCTGCTGACAGCTTGGAGGAGGCTGCTTCTCAAAGTTTTGATGCCACTGTCCACACTGTTATCAGCGAGCAGCTGTTTAAAATGGTGACGCTGGGATCACATCAGCTGCAGAGGAGCTCGCTGAGCTGATTTCTCTGGTTAACTCCTCAAAGGGTTCCAGCAAAGTCACAATCTTTTCCAGCAAACCCCACAGGTTGGCTGACAGTGTTCCTGACAAGTTGTTTAGCAGTTTCTGGGTTATCCCTTTAGCTTTCACGTTGTCCAGCGGAAGTTTACCTTGCTGTTGAAACGAGTCCAGAAGTGATTTCTGTCGGCTCCGTTTGTCTTTCTCCCGCCGGGCTAAACAATCGTCATGCTCTTTACTGTGGTCTTTTTCAAATGTTTCATCACGTTTGTGGTATTATATGACGCGACGGAGCTTCCTCCTCTCTGTACAGCGGCTCTGCAGACACGCACGCGGCTCTGCAGACACGTACACGTCGCTGCTGTCTTGCTTTGCGGTGCTTCAAGAGTAAAACACATCCACACAGCAGACATGTTCGCGGACATGCAAAAATCAATAAACTCTGACCGACTCTGATGCCAAGATGAAAAGTTGGTTAGCCGTTAGCCACAGTCCTCCAGTCCTCTCTGTGTTTACTCACGTTTTACCTGGCTGCAAGGGGCAAACTAGGAAATGGATTTCCTGAATGTGAGGCGGGTCTTACTACTCTGGGCTCATAAAACACGCCTCCGTTCAGGAAATCCATTCCATAGTTTGAAGACAACTGCAGTGTATCATGGATCGGAAAGATGGCAGTCTCTGCTCTGAAAATCCGATATGTAAACAAGGCTGGTATCGGATACCAATACCGATACTGGATCGGATCTGCCCCATCCCTAGTTAATATGAACAGTTTTTTTTTTTAAGTATTTAAAAAATACACAAATGTTTAATCAAAACATTAAATGTTGATTTAATTTAATATATTTTGGTTTGTCTTACCTGAATTCAATCACATTTATTTACATTTGTTTGGCTTACCTGTCTCCTGCCATGTAAAATGCAGCACAGCTCTCACCTGTCCTCAACCTCAGCCTCTCATCACCAGGTGCAAGCAATATTTTGGTCGGGTCATTTCTGTCACGTTGCGGTGTGTGAGAGAACCCAGTGGGTGCAGACAGGTAGTCACTCGGAGGCAGGAGTAGAAAAATCCAAAACGTTTAATCACAAAACTCAAAACAAAACACTGACAAGGCAGCAATGCAAAAACGAGGAACTGTAACCTTTGGCTTAACTCTGGAAACTGTAACTAGAAACTTTAATTCTAAGAACTATAAACTGCAGCTCAAACAGTGGCAGGAATACTAGAACTCAAACATGAGACGTACGTACTGAAACTCAAAACATGAAGAGACGCGTACTCACTGACCAAGGAGCTGGACACGACACACCAGGGGGAAAACGAACTAATGACCCGGCAACAAACAGACTGCAGACAGAGTATATATACACACAGACAAGACAGGGAGTAACGGCACACACCTGGGAACAATTAACAGAACAAGGCTGACTCTGAAACGTGGGAGGTAAACCAGGGTGACAGAACTTGTTGGCTTAGATTATTATTCGCCCCGAATTCGTTATTTTGGTTTCACTTTGGATCAAAAAGGAGAGATACACTTAAACACGACAGACGCTCACTTAAAGTTCCAAACCAGTTTAATTTATCATAAGTTTAAAAGTCACAGAATACATTTGTTATATTTTATAAGCTATATATATATGATCTCATATGAGAAGACAGAGAGAGAGAAAGAAAGAAAGATAGAGAACAAAGAGAACATGAATGCGCATTCAAGGAGACAAGGCCATACAACCTGAAAGTTACTCCCTCGTGGCTTCTTCCTGCGTTGTCTGATGGAGGAGGGAATAACTTATACTTTTATACTCTTCTGTGGGGGTGTTTTCTGCTCTCAACCAATAAGAGAAGTTCTGCTTTGTTTTCTTGTAGGGTGTTTCCTGCCTTAACCAATAAGAGCAGTTTTGTTTTGTTTTCTTGTCTTACTCCACTGCCAGAAAGCTTCTGTTCTGGTTTACCCAGGCCTCAGGGGGTTTCAGCTTACTCTGGTTTCCAAAACTAAATATACAACAATGCTGAGCACCCACAAATCACACACACACTAGTAGACCACCAAGTGACCAATCAGTGCAACTGGACACCAAACCACACCAAAGACACACATAGATTAGGGCTGTTCTGACACTCCCTGACTGAGCAAACCTGCAGAACCAGAGAATGGCTTTAGGTGGACTTCTCCCAAGCCAAATATCTGCAAAGTCATAAAACTGACAGACAGACAGAGAGGACACAAACTGCATCATTTGAAAACCCCTTCTGGTGGAATAAAAACACAAAGAATAAAATATTTTATTTCACAACAAACCCCCTTTGGACCTCAATTCCTGAGGTCCATCCCAAAAAGAAATAAAATCACACACCTAATAACGCAACTAAACGTATATATAAACAATATTCAATCAGTTTTTTCCAAAATCCTCCAAGTTATAGTGTTTTAACAAAAGCAGTTGGCGCATCACTTCAGGATCCCTCTTCTCCAGGGTGGACGTGATAAGTCTAACCGTCAAAGACCTTAAACAATGCACGTAGCAGCACCCGCAAGTTATAAGTATGCCTAAGAAAATAGCCAATGATACCATTATAGATACAAACACCTGTTTTCAGGGACCGGAGATCTTTTATCAGCCAATCGTCCAGTGGGTCGTCCAGACCCGAATGAATTCATTAATATGCAAATTGTAGAATATAAGGAAATATATGCAAACTATGAACGATAATAATAGTAAGCGCTTAGGATATTGCAGAATTATGAACCTTAAGTTCCCAAGTTCCTCCTCCAGCAGCAAGGCAGTTGTCTCCTTTGAACACACAAAAATAGAGAAAGAACACAAGATTTATATCACCATCACAGAAACATTAATATACTTTTTGAATGTGCCACACATACTCAGGGGCATTCCCCTTGGGTGCTCGGGAATGTCCTCCTATGTCCCCGAGTTTTCTTCGTGTTATGTGAAACTCTAATATGTAATGTTTTTATCGTTCTAGGTGTCTGTTCTATGTGTGGATATTCCTAGCACCGAGTGGCCCCATAAAACAGAGTCCTTCTGGGCCCGCACGCAACTTTACTCGGCTACTTTGGTCTACAAAGGCACAAGAGTTCGAATGCGAGCTCTTCTTGTTGTCCTGCTCGATCCTCTTAGCTCCTTCCTGGTTCACGGGCTGGAGCACACTGAACCGTGTGGATCCCCTGGCATTGACACGCACTGCCTGTGGTGTACGTTCAGCTACCCCACACGGGTCCGTACTTGACCAGGGCTATCTGGTCTTGCCTCCTGTAAAATCTGTTGAGAAAATCTAAACCACAAACTTTCGACTCGTTAGACTACAACAGGGCCTTCTTGGTTTAACCCAATTCACTCATCTAAGAGAAGGCCCAAACGTGGGTAAATCCATATGAGTTAAATTACTCTCTATTGTCTATCCATAAACCCACTCACAATGGTGCTGATAAGTCAGATTCTAAAACGTAAGCCAATTTCTCCAATGTTATATTAAAATTTGTACCCGGAAATGTGCAATAAAACAAAAATAGAGTTCCATCCTTACCCCCTCAGCTGGAACATTTCCAGGTACCACCTATCATAAACAGAATGTGCCACAGCAAACAACACCCAATCAATTATAAATCAGTAGTACAAAGAATGAATCATGCATGTTAGTTAGGTTTGAAAGAGGCTTAATCTTCATTAGGGTTAATCATGAGTAGTTTTGAGGCGGTTCATACTTACAAAAATACTGTACCTTTTCACTCAGCTTATAGCAGAAATTACACACATAACATCGCAAGCGGCGGCAGAGCATAATTCTCAAAACATTGTACACCTGTGGTTCTATACACCTTTTTCCTGAGTCAATAAGTCACATGTCGTCTAGTCAAGTCAGTTGCTATAAATCTACAGAACCATCATATTTCTAAACACCCTCTGATCAGGTCCACTTCAGGTTTGAGTGGTTCGAGCCTGCAGGCCAGAAAACATTTCCAAGGGGCGTCCCCCTCCTGCTTCACACACATTTCACAGAGGGGAAAAAACAGTGTTGTTAATTGCTCATTTGAAATATGCTTGCATCAATACTCCTTCCTCCATGACATGATTAAAAAACGTTCAAGACTGATGCCGCCTCAATATCAACGCAAGTGAACTTTGTTTATAACGCCAATTTATCAGTTATCCTTATTATTCTTTGTATACTAAAATGTATTTACCATCTTTTAGTTAATTAGTTATTTCTAGGAACATTTTCGGCCTAGTTGTTTCTAGGAAACATTTACAATCTAGTTATTTCTAGGGACCAATTTCAACCTTTCTATTTTTAGAAACATCTGTCAACCTCTTAACCCCCTTTTGAAACAAAACTCTACCTTGTTTCAATTATGCCAAAGTTATTTGGTTAATAAATTGGAAATTGTGTCTAAATTTACCATCCTTTAACCTTAGCACTAGTGTCAGATGTTTCCTAAACCTCTGCCTATTGCCACCAGTAATTTGGTTTTCACAACCATATAGCTAACAGTAATCTACGATATCATCTCATTTTCTTTAAAATTATAATCATTTACCAAAATGTACCCCTTGTGACACATCAGAATCCCAACATGCACTCCGCCAAGGATAACTGCAAAAACAAAAATATAAAAGTTAACTCGTTTTGGGGCCAGGAGCTAGGATCATTTCCCTTGCTCCCCTTCAGCTTCACCACAGTTACAAGAACCAGAAAAAGCAAGTCGTCAGATCCACCTGAGCATAGTATAACTGAGAATCATGAGGCCCGCGCTAGCAGGCCCTAATGTGCCTATGTGTTTCATTAAAAATTTATCATAGCAGCTGTAGTTTTGATCCCGGCCACTAAGATCAACGACAGATCCTCACAGATCAATATGGGGTGCGGTCTTTGCTGGTGTGAGTGACTTCAGGACCATTTGTTCTCTTGTCTGTTTGGAGAACGTGTTCAGCTTTCTCTTGTTCCAGCCCCCAGTGAGACGTTCACTGGGTTCTGATTCTCGTCCGGACCCCCAAATCCGGACCGTATATCCTGGCCATTTGTGTCTGATGACCATGTTTCGACAGTTCTTTGAGAAAGTCTTTGCCTCTGCTCGGCTGAAAGTTTTTGTGGACAGTCTTTTGTTCTTTCGGTGCCTTTGTTGTTTTCAGTCGTTCCTTGCGTATGCCCCTCAAAGTTCTTTGAGCAAGGTTGCATATGAGTTTGTTCTTCAGTTTCTGGACACACCTTCATATTAAATCTGATCCGATCTGATCAATAACCACAGTAGCTGAGATTCAAAAGTCAGATGCTGCATGTGTTTTGACAGAGGCCTATCTTAATGCATATTTACCATTATGTGTTCTGTATAGATGAGGTGGGATTCATAAGACTCACTCTTGTTCCATCAACACTGTTCAATGAGGCTATTTAAAAAATTGAAAAACTAAAAAATTTAAAAAAATCATTAACAGACCAGGATCAAATTAATTTTCTGTTAACAATCTTTATTATGGAACCTTCGACGGAGGCATCTTTTAATCTGATCTGCACAACAGATCCAAAACATTAGTTTACCTAAAAGTGAAATAATCAATTTAACCCTGAAATCAAAAAATACTGTAGCCTACTTTTATTTCAGAAAATATAATTTACGGTCTTCTAAGACCCCCTTGCTAGTATACAGTCTATGATCATTAGCAAATTCCTTGAGCCTCCTAAGACCTGCCTTCTTGTTGGATTTATTTATGTATCGTGTATATTTTCATGCCCTCCTAAATTGTCAGTTTGAAATTATTAAGCTCAGTGGCTCATTTATTCAAAGTAAAATGTGGGCTCTTTCATTTTGGCCTGTTGTTCCAGGTATATAACTGTTAGTCCAGGGGTGTCAAACTCATTTTGATCTGGGGGCCGCATACAGCTTAATCTGATCTCAAGGGGGTCAGACCAGAATACTCATTCTAAAGGTCCACTTTTTGTCTTTGTATTAGCGCAAAGGATAAAGAAATTATAAAAATATTAACATTAAATTAATTGTCCTTTTACATTTTTACTCAGTTTAACATTTAAGTGCATTACATATTAAAGAACTGATCAGTGATTGCACGTTTTAAAACATTTATTCAACAAACTGTTTTGTTAAATACCCTGATGCATGCTCCATAATCCATGTAGAGAAATCTAAAAAAGCTAAATCTGAGCTTCTGGACATACAAAAAAACAGTTCTGTTAAAACCCTTTCCTGCATGTTAAAAGTGCATCAAAATTTAGAAATGAATGAATTTTAAATCCATTTTCCACATCTATAAATATGTATTCATTTAAGACCTGTCTGTGAGGGCTACTCCCTCCTTAGCACTTTGAGATTTCCATTAATGAAAAGTGCGTTATAAATTGAATTCATTACTATTATTATTATTATTATTTATTCTTCAAACCCCAATCTGTCCTCTTCTTTTATTCATCTGACTCCAAACAGTTATTAAACTCTGTACCTGCATCCCTTTACTTTTATTAAATGTTTCAGAACGAATAACCCAACTGGATGACTAAATTAAAAAATAAAAGTGACTCCGACCTGTTTTTGGCTTTTCTAGAAATTATTATGCTCCTGTCTGCAGTACCTTTTTTCGTCCATCAGGGGTCTCCATTATACTCAGGCTCAGTGTTTGCCAGGTGTACGATAATTTTCGTATTTGTACGATAATTTTGCCCTCTGTACGATGTACGATCAATAATCCCGACAAAGGCCAAAAATACAATAATTTCGCCATTCTGTAAACGTGTAGTTGTGACCGGTTTCCATCAGCCTGTCGCAACTGTTTGTCAGAGTTTTTTGTGAACCCTGAAGGCGTCTTAAATTCCAGCTAATCGTGCTTTTCTAAATGTGACACAAGACTTTCTGTAAAGCTCTTTAGTTGCCCCCAGACAATAATGCGTATTAATGTCTATGGTTCCCCCCAGCACTCACGCCACAAAGCTGTGAGTGCCTGTTAGACGCTACAGTACAGTACTTTATTATTTTGTTTATAATGGGTGTACGATAATCCTACATTTCTCACCTGGCAACCCTGCTCAGGCTATACAGGAAACGACTGTCTTTTGCGTCCGGAACGCTTACAAGACGTGGACATTCACTGGAACTATTCACAAAAGTACGTCTTCCAGATTGGTAATTCACTTTCTCTGCTTCTTATATTGGGAAATACAAGTATGATGCGTTCGGTTCTACATCCTCACAGCCTATACACAAATTATAAGACTACATCTCGTAAACCACGTCGGACCTATGGCTCGTTAGCTTTGCTGTTAGCTGCTAAGTTCGTCTACAAAACTAAATTTGGATTATTTAAAGTCGATATTGTTTATCTACACGACGCGCCACTGTACGCTTTGTTAGCGAATCCGATGTGAGCTGTCTAACGTTACAAAGTTATAAAGTGTCCGCTGTTGGACAGCATATGCTATGCTAACGGGAGGTTCACTGCAATTTTCCAACTTTCCCGTTGTTTAAGTGTTATAACCTAAAATTATTGAGATAGAATGTCATAATCCTTTTTGATCAATCCTTCCAATTGTGACGGTTCATTCGGCCCTAATTAATTTATCTCGAACTATCCGCAAATATTTTATTTGTTTATTCAAAAAACCGTACAATCCTGAGGCCTTCTAGCCTGGTTAAAACCAGACCCCCGTTCAGAGCTGAGCTGAAGTTCTATTTTTTCATTTCACCCACATTCACGCTGTAGAAAATGATCTAATCCTGTTATAATGGAGAAGTGTAAACCAATTTAATGTAATGTTTATTCTGTGTTTTAGGAAACCCACACCAGCTACTGAGGAGGTGAAGACTTCGTTTAGCACTCCATTTAACTGCTGTATCCAAATAAAACCTTGTTCTAACCTCAGCGCCTATTATTTAATCCTCAGATAGCTTGTGAAAAGTTTAAGGAAAAAAAAAGAAACAATAATAATCCATAATTATGTCATACAGGCTGAGAAATACAGTAATCATTATTTTCCTCCTTCTGTTTTTGAATTCTTTAAATTCCATGACTCACCCTGTTTTCAAATTGCATCGCCATTATTTATTTGTTTATTTAAAAATAATACAGGAGCGTTTATTTATATGATAGAGAAATAACACTAAATGTGTTATTTCATGATTTCATGATTTATAGCAGATTTTTAGCAAAAGCTCCGGGAAGATCTGCCCCTCTCTTTTTCTCTCCCCGTGGGTCAGGAGTTCAGAAAGGTAGCCGCACAGCAGAGCTCTGAGCACGCGTGCCCCGTGCTCCACGCTGGACAGAACCGAGCCCTGAGTCAACGAACAGAACTTCAAAGGTAACCGCAGAGGGAGAAGACGAGAGAAGCCGCGCGGCTCTTGCTTCTCTCTGGGCAGAAGCTGAGAGGCTCTTGAGAGCAGCGAGCAACAGTCGCAGCGGTGTTATATCTTATTAAAACGTCTATAAAATAAATAAAAAATAAAAACAGAGCACTGGTCCAGTTGTACACACAAATGCACCAAGAAATATGCAGTTTTAATTCCCATTTTTTAAAGATATGTATGGGAACAATTAAATAAATAACAAGTAGGACCGTGCTTTTATTGAGGCAAAAAATATTGTGATATCAAGGTATTTTACTTAATAATTTCTGTATATAGCCTGTTTCAGCTTTTTCAGCTAATTCTACATTTTTAATCCAACTTTTCAGCCTAATTTAGCAAAACTATATATTTTTTAAAAATCATTCTAATTAACTTAAACTGTTTATTTTCATTAGACCAGTGTTTTTCAATCTTTTTGGAGCCAAGGCACAGTGTTTTCATTGAAAAAATCACGAGGCACACCACCAACCAGAATTGTAAACAGAGATACTGTACTCTGTATCCGCCTATATTAAATATATAGTCATTCTTATCATAGTGTCTTGAATAGAAATAAAATAAACACAGAAATGTATTTTTATCATATTTTATATTTCTTATTTCAATGTGGTCTTGTGACTGTTACATGCTCAAAGCAGCAAGGGGCGATATGTACCATTTAAGTTTACCGGTATATATATATATATTTTTTTATTTATTATTATATATATATATATATATTTTTTTTTTTTTTTGGGTACTTCATTGTGTATTTTATGAGTGTGGACAAAGTCAAACACTAAAGCTGTTTAGAAAACCACTTGGTTTCTAAACTTAAAAATATTTAGATCACAGATCAAAAATTTAAACTGAGAGCCTGTATCATTATAAAGGAAAAAATATGTTGTTTCAAAATTTCATAGCGTCTACAAATCCCCCCCCAAAAAATTGGGATAAATCCATTTTTCCCACTGTGCCGTAGTAAGTGGACCCATTATAGCCTTGGCCCCCTCTCGGCCCCCCCAGCAATAAGAGTCTAGCTCCGCCACTGGTCCAGCGCAGCGCTGCAGAGAGACAGAGACAAAGAGAGCCACGTGCAGTTTGGAGAGCAGAGACAAGTCACGCAGGTGAGGCAGGCATTGACTCCTCACATGGCAGGAAACCATTATTTTAGAACATAAAAAAGGATTTAGTATCCTGTGACTAATTTTATTCTATTTTTAACTGGTCCAGGTGGAACTCTTATCAGATTATTTTATCAGCGAAAGTCAGTGCATCCATTTCAAAACTCTCACCTAGTCCCGCCCTTACTTATTTAATCTCGAATTATAAGTAAGTCTAAATTGTCACTGTTTTAAACTAGTCACCACTCTAGTAAGCTTACAGTTTAAACTTGGTCTCAGAGTTACAGGGTCAGCGGCGAATAAATTATTTATTTATTCTAAAACCCCGACCCCTCTGTTCCAAACGCCCGTCGGCATTAGGGAGGCGCGACCACTGCGTGTTTTTACCTGGGACTTGGGTATTATTATTTACTTCACGTATACGTATACTTGTCTTATTTCCTTATCTTACTGAGTCCAATACACTGAGCTAAAATTTGCCTATTAATGTCCAATTTCAGATTTTTGTTGAAACAGGCAATCTGCTTACCTCATTGTTGTGTAGACCGGTCACTGATCAGTGCTCTGGACTCCGGCTCGTCCTTTCCTGTCCGCGCGTGCAACCAATCTCGGTAGGACCTCCATTTTTGTTGGCTTTGATTATTATTCGCCCCGAATTCGTTATTTTGGTTTCACTTTGGATCAAAAAGGAGAGATACACTTAAACACGACAGACGCTCACTTAAAGTTCCAAACCAGTTTAATTTATCATAAGTTTAAAAGTCACAGAATACATTTGTTATATTTTATAAGCTATATATATATGATCTCATATGAGAAGACAGAGAGAGAGAAAGAAAGAAAGATAGAGAACAAAGAGAACATGAATGCGCATTCATGGAGACAGCATACAACCTGATGGGTTGGTCCCTTGTGGCCTCCTGCGTTGTCTGATGGAGGAGGGAAACTTATACTTTTATACTCTTCTGTGGGGGTGTTTTCTGCTCTCAACCAATAAGAGAAGTTCTGCTTTGTTTTCTTGTAGGGTGTTTCCTGCCTTAACCAATAAGAGCAGTTTTGCTTTGTTTTCTTGTCTTACTCCACTGCCAGAAAGCTTCTGTTCTGGTTTACCCAGGCCTCAGGGGGTTTCAGCTTACTCTGGTTTCCAAAACTAAATATACAACAATGCTGAGCACCCACAAATCACACACACACTAGTAGACCACCAAGTGACCAATCAGTGCAACTGGACACCAAACCACACCAAAGACACACATAGATTAGGGCTTGTTCTGACACTCCCTGACTGAGCAAACCTGCAGAACCAGAGAATGGCTTTAGGTGGACTTCTCCCAAGCCAAATATCTGCAAAGTCATAAAACTGACAGACAGACAGAGAGGACACAAACTGCATCATTTGAAAACCCCTTCTGGTGGAATAAAAACACGAAGAATAAAATATTTTATTTCACAAC
>JBBPBX010029896.1:0-26399 GCA_038048925.1 Garcialebias charrua
TTATCTTTACCTACATCTTCCTTTTCAGATTCCAGAGGTCACTGTTGTCCATCTCCAGCAGTCATGGTGCGAGAGGCCGGGGGGGCACCCTGGAAAGGTCTCAAGTCCGTAACAGGGCTCGACTAAATCTATCATCAAGAAATGGAAGGAATGTGGAACGTGTAAATCTACAAAGTACTAAGAGCAGGCCATCCTCACAAGCTGAGTGAGCGTGCGGGAAAGAGAATAGTAAGAGAGGCCACCAAGACACCGGTAACCACTCAAAAGAAATCAAAAAAGGCGTTCAATACAGGATCAACTGGACTTTATTTGTTGCAGAAAACGTTTCGACTTCTGTCCAGAAGTCTTTTTCAATTCTGAATGAATGGAAGCTGTGAGAACGAGAAGTTTTATACAAGCCACGCACCAACATATGAAATTGGAAACTGAAATAACACCACAAAATACCTAACATGCCCATTCTATTTAAATTGACAAAACAACACATCACACCTTAACAGAAGGGGGTTTGTAACACATACATGTAAATTGAAAGATCACACCTTAACAGTAGGAGGTTCCCTTGAGGTCTCTGGTAGAAGACACAAAACTGTATGTAAATTGACAAAAAACACCTCCCAAACAACAACAGAGGCTACTCAGAGAACTTTGTTAGTCTAATTTACAGACAAGACATCCCTGCTCCCATCCAGTGTAAAGTTCTGTTAAGGTGTGATGTGTTGTTTTGTCAATTTAAATAGAATGGGCATGTTAGGTATTTTGTGGTGTTATTTCAGTTTCCAATTTCATATGTTGGTGCGTGGCTTGTATAAAACTTCTCGTTCTCACAGCTTCCATTCATTCAGAATTGAAAAAGACTTCTGGACAGAAGTCGAAACGTTTTCTGCAACAAATAAAGTCCAGTTGATCCTGTATTGAACGCCTTTTTTGATTTTATCATGTCCTGGACGACTGAGAATCTTCACCAGCACACTCAAAAGAAGTTACAAGCATCAGTAGTTGAGATGAGTCAGACATTTACATTTATAACATGCAATTGTTGTCTAGGCTCTTCACCATACAGTATTAGGCTTTATGAAAGAGTGAAAAAGAAAGAGCTTGAGGAAGCTCTTTAAAACTTTAGAGTTTGTAAAACAGGTTGAGCATGATGAAGAAAGTTCAAGTTCCCTCTGCTGGCTTGGATCTCTTGTCCTTTTCACAGAATTTATTAGGGTTTTAATCCATGCATGGATTTAGATCAAGTTTAACTATTTCATGGTTTATTTTTATTTTTATTTTTTTTATTTTACTTAAATTATCAGGTTACTGCAGATGGAAAGGTGCGTATGAAGTTATATCAGCTTAAAATGTTTAACCAGATCCAAAAGTGCATTGATGTCATCAACAGATTGATGGTCCCTTACTGGTTCAAGCATGAACAATTGTGGCTGACTATCATTGTATCTTTCTGGGACTTTAGGTGCCAATCAGGCTTTCAACACTTTATGCAAGAGACCCTTGTTGGATCATGTCAGTCACTTGCTGAAGGTGATCGAAGGTGACACCTTAAAATGTACGGCAAGGAGGTAGCTGATGAGAAGAACTGCTGGGGGACGGGCAGTCCATAAAGTAAGTGTTTCATGGAAAAAATGTTTTATTATCTGTAATCAACTGTCTCTGGCTTAAAAAAATAGTTTCTGAGTAAAACTTGTCTTTTGTCCAGATATAGCTAAATGAAGATAAGGCCCATTGGAATGACGCTCCATCTGTGTCTCAGACGTCACACTCTTCTTTGTTACTGGGCTGTGGTTAGACTGAACTAGATTTTCTACAAGCATTTATCTACCTGAGCTGAATAATTGTTCTTGCACTGTGCACATGCAGAGAACAATCGGACATTATTCAGGTTTAAAGAACCGGCTCAGGATAGTTCTGACAAACTACCTCAGGTTCAGAGATCATAGTAAAGAAAAGCCTTCTTCATGCTACACACCTCCACACAAAACCAGAGGTTTCCAGTGTCAACAATCTGAATGCTCCAGTATCCTAATGAACTTTGTCTAATAAACTAAAAAGAAATCCTCTGGAAGGCAACTGAGATTAGGGCCCAGGTACTCCAAAACAGCCAAAGGCTCTGTTGTTTATGGACATATTAATATTTTAATATTCTTGTTATTAAAATTATTGTTAATACATTGTTTGTTTTTTTCTGCCAATGAGAGGCCCTATTCACTTTGTTCTGGTGGGCCAAATATGACAAAACTTGGCACATATTTAGAACTAGCATGTAGGAGATATAAAGATGAAGATTTGGGAGTGGCAAATTGTCTCACTAACAACTTCTTGAATTCAACCCACTGACTATTTTAACGTACAAGCATACAAGTTGGTACATTTGTAAGTGCATTGGTTAAGTCTCCTGACATCATACTGTATAACTTACAGGAAGTTGGTCATTTTAAATGAAATGGCAATTTTTGGCAATTTCCACGTATTGTTAAATGCTATTTTGACTTTACATTTGAGCGTATCAGCTAGAGATTTGGACCAAAGTGCTTTGACAAGATGGTAGATAAAAATTATAACAGTTTTTCAAAAATCCTAAAGATAAATGGACGGCACTTATACAGTTCTTTTCTGTCTTATCAAGAAACTCAAAGCTCTTTACAACACAAACTCTGCCTCATTTACCTCCACACACATTCATACAGCACTCTATTACATCTCTACAAAGACAAAACTGTGATTTACATCACATTCATACACCAGTAGGACACATGTCAGAGGCAGTCAAGGTTCAGTGTTTTTCCCAGGGACACTTCAGCATGTGACGGCTGGTGGAATTGAACCCCCAACTCTCCCAATGGAGGACGACATGCTCTAACCACTCAGCCACAGCTGGGTGTGAGATTGTTTCAAGCATGCCTGTTCATTCAACTGTATTTCTACAGGTTAGTCTCACTGTGCCTCGAGGACTCTGTTTCAAGAGACCAGTTTTAGATACCATACCATACCATACCATTTTATTTATAAAGCACTTTAAACAGGAACAAGTCCACACCAAAGTGCTGGACAAACAAACACGCAACAGGCAACACAGACAATGAAGTACAACACGAAAAACATAAAAACATTGCAGATCATAAATCAAACGATCCAATACAAATCAGCTGGCATTGAAAGCAATGGAGTAGTAGTGAGTTTTTAACCGGGATTTGAAAACCGAGAGGGAGGGGGCCTGTTTGATGAGCAGCGGTAACTCGTTCCAGAGTCTTGGTCCTGCTACAGAGAACGCCCTGTCACCCCTGCGCTTAAGGCGAGTTTCTGGAACTATTAAGAGTACCTGATCCTCTGACCTCAAAGCACGTGGAGGGACATATGGGTGTATCAGATCCGAGAGATAGGCGGGGGCGAGACTGTTCAGCGATTTGTAGACATACATGAGAATTTTGAATTGGATTCGAAGATGAACCGGTAGCCAGTGAAGGGAGGCCAAGACTGGTGTAATGTGCTCTCTTTTGCGTGTGCTGGTTAAAAATCGGGCAGCTGCGTTCTGAACCAGTTGTAATCGTGCAATGGTGGCTTGACTGACGCCAAACAGAAGTGAATTGCAGTAATCAAGCCTAGATGTAATGAATGCGTGAATCACTGTCTCCAGGTGCTTTTTGGATAATATGGGCTTCAGCTTAGACAGACGCCTCAGCTGGAAAAAACAGGATTTGACGATCATGTTTACATGACTGTTGAGTTTCATGGAAGGATCCATTATCACTCCCAGATTTTTGACTTTTTGTTTTTCGGACAGGGGTAGAGCAGACAGGTCAATGCAGTGGTTTGAGGTTGTGTCATTGGGAAGGAACAATATGGCTTCAGACTTCTTATCATTGAAGCTTAAGAAATTTAAAGCCATCCAGTCCCTGATGTCAGCCAGGCAGTCGAGCAGAGGTTGAATAGAGCCTGTACCATTTTGTCTTAGGGGGAAGTAGATTTGACAGTCTGCTAAAAGTGTAGAATTACATTCTTTTATCCTTGGATGTAAAAAAAACCTGTTATGCTGGTTATGTTAGATCTCTCAGCAGCTTTTGACACCGTAGACCATCAGGTACTAATCACCGGTTTGTCTCAGCAGGATGGCCTCCAGGGAGCTGTGCTTGAGTGGTTCAGATCATACTTAACAGGGAAAACATTTTCTGTCATGATAGGTGATCTATCCTCCTCTTCATTAATCCCTCTAACCTCTGGCGCACCACAGGGATCCATTCTGGGTTCAGTTCTCTTTTCTCTGTACATGCTACCATTAGGATCAATCATTACACGCCATAATCTGTCTTTTCATATGTATGCAGACGATCTACAAATCTATCTGCCGGTCACTCTCAACCCCTCACCCAGTTCAATTACTATTGTCAACTGCTTAAATGACATTAAGCACTGGCTCTCGAAACCTCCTCCACCTAAATACTGATAAAACCAAATGCATTTTATTTGGTGCACCCGGTGACACCAGCAACATACTTCCCAGTCACAGTTTTGGTTTTTCCTTTCCAGGTGGTCAGAAATCTTGGAGTGCAGCTTGATTCCAACTTAAAGCTAGATAAACAGATCAGTTCTGTTGTCAAAAGCAGCTTCTTTCAGCTCTGTCTGCTTTCTAAAGTAAAGTCACTCCTTAGCCAAAGTGATCTGTAATTTGTATGGGTGATGAGCGTGGTGTATTATGGCTGCATCATCCCATACAAATTCTTGTGTGGGGGCGGCCGTGGCACAGTGGTAATGGCAGTTGACCCCCAATCGGAAGGTCGGAGGTTCGAGTCCCGCATCCGCCCACCATGTGTCGTTGTATCCTTGGGCAAGACACTTAACCCCGAGTTGCTCCCGGTAGGTCTGGATAGCGCCCTACAAGGCAGGCTACCACTAACGGTGTATGAATGTGTGTATGAATGGGTAGATGGCTCGTATTGTAAAGCGCTTTGGGGCTCCTCAGAGGGGGCTGGAAGGCGCTATATAAATAAGCTCCATTTACCATTTACCATCTGGAGAAGGCCATCCATGCCTTTGTGACCTCCAGACTTGATTACTGTAATGCTTTATACGTTGGAATTAATCAATCTTCCATCTCCCTTTTACAGCTTGTACAGAACTTTGCTTCCCGCTTTTTGACCAACACACGAAAATATGAACACATCACACCTGTCCTGTCCTGTCCTGTCCTCTTGACACTGGCTCCCGGTTCAGTTCAGGATACAGTTCAAGCTGCTGCTGTTTGTTTTTAAAGCTCTGACTGGACTTGCACCTTTCTACATCTCAGAACTTTTGAAAGTCCATCAGCCCAGCAGAGCTTTACGATCTGCCAGTCAACACTTGCTGGAGGTGCCTCGCTCAAGGTACAAACAATGGGGAGACCGGCCCTTTTCTGTTGCCGGCCCAAAATCATTGAACAGCTTCCCCCTTGCGTTGCGTGCCACCTCTGATCTGACTCTGTTCAAAATCAGACTGAAGACCCACTTGTTTAAAAAAGCTTTCAATCTGTAACTTTGATTACTTTTTGTATTTTAGTATGTAGCATTTTTATTTCCACTGCCTCCTTTTATTGCTACTGTTTTTATTTTTATTTTCACTGATTTATTGTACCGGTTTTTATATTTTCTGTCCTGTTAAGCACCTTGGTCAATGTAAGGCATTGTAGGAAGGTGCAATACAAATAAAGTTTATTATTATTAAAATTGTTACATGCATTGGGCATGTAATTTATTTAAGTCTGGAGATTGAGATGTTTAAAGGTTTTAAGCAGAGGCATGAGTTGTTTAGAGTTTGTGGGAGGCTAATTGACTGCAGCTGTTGCTCATTAAAGCATGCTGTAGGTGATATGATTGCTCCCTCTATATTAGGTCCAAGCCACAGAAGAAAGAGCAGAGGTCCAAGCAACAGCAGCAGAGTAAGTGGAGCCATGGTCGAGTGAAGAAGAAACCAAATGAAGGTCTGAAGCTGTGTGATGAAGCTGTAAGAAGAAGCCGAATAAACCGAAGAGAGCCGATGTCGAAGGAAGCTAAAGAAGATTCGAATGATGAGACCTGCTGCCGTTGTGAGAAGCTGGAGCTGAGACCTGCTGTTGTTGTGAGAAACTGGAGTGAGACCCGCTGTCATTGTGAGAACCTGGGTGCTGAAGACCAGAGTCGTGAGTGACCTGCTGGACTTCGTGGAATTTGTTTTGTTTATTAATCATCCAGAAGCTGAACTCGAGAGGTCCAACTTTTTCTTTAATTACCTTTTTTTTTGGACACAAAGACTCAGAGAGCCTAAAATAAACTTTTTCTTACCATCCTTTCTGTGTCTCGTGTTCCTATATGGTTCGTGCCTCCGGATCGTAACATATAATGGGAGCTCGTCGTACCTAAAGAGCGAGTTGTTTGGACTGTCCAAAGGATTTGTGAAATTTTGAGCTGTAGTACTATCAGCTGTACTGGCAGCTTGTGATATGTTCAGGGGTGCCTGGGAGCGTTTGTGTTCGTGTGCTATAGTCCGTTTGCAAGATGTTTGGAGATGGATTATCAAGAGCGTTTACGGAAGCTTAACGCTGAACTTGAAAGACGAGTTACATTTAGTAGACAGGAGATCGTAGATCAAGAGCATCTGGGTGAAAAAGAAATGGAGAATGAAGCAGCTTTGTGGAAAACAGAACATGAAAGTTGGATTGCAATTAGGAGAAATGAGCTAGAAGAGGAAGGGCTTATTCTTGAGCAGGAACGAGCTGCTTTCAAAGAAGAACAAATTAAATGTCAACTTGAACATCAAGTTTTTAAAAGAAATAAAGATTAAACAAAAACAAGAGCTTGTACGACAAAGACGTCAGACTATGGATTGTGGATTGGTCACTCCAGAGGTGACACTACAGGTGGAGGAGAACAGCTAAATGGATGTTGATATTGATCTGAGTGACAGTTTTTTGTTTTTTCTGAATCAGAAGACATCCCAGTGAGCAATGTAGAAGAGGAGCCAAGCCTGACTGTCCATTCTGCTCCTTTGTGTGCCCTTTCAGCCTTTTCACAGGAGGTTGTGAGTGTACTGCTGGACGTTGTAGAGTCATTAGCTGGATCAGCAGCAGGGAGTGAATATTTGCTGTCTGTAGGAGATGATCTGCTGGAACCATTTGTTGAACATGTAGAAAGTGATTGTGTGTTTGTTGACTCTCAATGCTTTGTCTGCAGGGTGCCTGATGACAGTGCTGGTGCAGCTACAATGATATTACTGTCAAGTGATGGAAATGATGAAACAGAGGACAGTTTCCTTCTGGTTGTTATGATTGGAAAACACCCTGATCTTCAGACTAGCATAATTGATCGAGATATTGGTGAGAGTACTGCTAAACAGAGGCCTTTTGACATTAAACCTGATAAGCAATGCCTTTTTGGGTTTAAGATATTTTGAATGCGACTGGTAGTTGTGTGTGATGTGTGTTGGGTTGTGGGTTGTTTGTTTTTTGCTTTGTTGTTGTGGGTGTAGGTGCTAGTGGGTTTGGTTTAATTTGTATGGGTGATGAGCGTGGTGTATTATGGCTGCATCATCCCATACAAATTCTTGTGTGGGGGGTTGTTACATGCACTGGGCATGTAATTTATTTAAGTCTGGAGAATGAGATGTTTATATGTTTTGAACAGAGGCATGGATTGTTTAGAGGTTGTGGGAGGCTAATTGACTACAACTGTTGCTCATTAAAGCATGCTGTACGTGGGGTGATTGCTCTTTCTATATTAGGTCCAAGCAACAGAAGAAATAAGAGGTCCAAGCAGCAGCAGCAGAGTGAGTGGAGCCATGGTCGAGTGAAGAAGAAGCCAAATGAAGGTCTGAAGCTGTGTAATGAAGTCATGTGATGAAGCCATGTGATGAAGCCGCGTGATGAAGCCGCGTGATGAAGCCGCGTGATGAAGTCGTATGAACTGAAGAGAGCCGATGTTGAAGGAAGCTGAAGAAGATCCGAATGATGAGATCTGCTACCGTTGTGAGAAGCTGGAGCTGAATCCTGCTGTCGTTGTGAGAAGCTGGAGCTGAAACCTGCTGCCATTGTGAGAAGCTGGAGCTGAGACCTGCTGTTGTTGTGAGAAACTGGAGTGAGACCTGCTGTCGTTGTGAGAACCTGGGTGCTGAAGACCGGAGCCGTGAGTGACCTGTTGGACTTGGTGGAGTTTGTTTTGTTTATTAATCATCCAGAAGTTGGACTCGAGAGGTCTGACTTTTTCTTTAATTACCTTTTTTTTTGACACAAATACTCAGAGAGCCTAAAATAAACTTTTTTTTTTTTTTTTAACCATCCTTTCTGTGTCTCGTGTCACTATATGGTACGTGCCTCCGGGTCGTAACATCAGTGAAGATTAAAAATAAATAAACGGTGCACTGGCTTTATTATAAAATCCTGTTTTCCCTTTGACTTCAATAAATAATCTGTTAATTAAAGTTAACTCAGCTGAAAAATCATAAAAAGACAAAATTATTATCTGGAACATCCCCCTCAAACATGTTTAAATAACAGAAGCAACCTTTGGTTCAACTTTATTCTAAACCACAGATGTACAAATCACAAAAACAAGAATTCCACTTTAAATTAAAGCTTTAAATTAAAGCTAAACTTTTAACCAAAGCTAAAAAATAATCTGTATACAAGAAAAAATCTAATCTGTATACAAGAGACAACACCAAAATTAGCGCAAATACATAAAATTATGAAGAAAATATAGAATTTTAAATATAGATATCCTGATGCATGTTCAATAATCCTGGTAAAAACATCTAAAAAAAAGTAAAGTCTTGTCCTCTGGACATTCAAAAAAAAAAAAAAGCAGAAACGTTTCTTTTTTTCATCCAAAAGACTTATTCAGTCGGAGGTGCTGTACTGAGCTGAACACAGCACCTCAGACTGAAGAAGTCTTTCAGATGAATGAAGAAATGTTTCTACATTGTGCATGCATCAGGGTGTTTCTACCTTTTATGTTGTTTTGTTTTTTGAATATCCAGAGGATCAGACTTAACCTTGTAAGATTTAAATATAGATATTTTTGTAGAAACTGGTTAATCAGATTTAATTCAGTTCATTTCTATAGTGCCAACTCACAACAGAAGTCATCTCAGGACACTGAACAGAAATATTCATAAATAAAAACAACATTATTTATCTGAGGAGCAGACAGCTTTGAGTTTAACTCATCACAGAACTCTTCAGCAGGACTTGGATTCTGGACATTCCTCCATAATTGGTCCTAAAGTGCAGGTGCAAATCCAGGCTGAGCTGAGCCATGTTGAGCAGGGCTGAGCAGAGTTGGGGCTGATTAGGAACAGTGCAAATGGGGCATAACTGCATCCATATATCTACTCTTTGGCCTTCCTCTTTGTTTTTTTTCATGGCAACTGCATTTCTCCTTCTACAAAGTACCTTCTCCTTCATCCTTCTACCAATATACCCACTGTCCCTCCTCTGGACATGTCCAAACAACTGTCCCTCCTCTGGATAAGTCCAAACCACTGTCCTTCCTCTGGATATGTCCAAACAACTGTCCCTCCTCTGGACATGTCCAAACCACTGTCCCCCCTCTGGACATGTCCAAACAACTGTCCCTCCTCTGGACATATCCAAACAACTGTCCCTCCTCTGGACAAGAGAGATCTGATTACTTTAACAAAGAGTGATGACACCAGTGGATAACAATGACAACAATAGACAATCATTAAAGAGGCATACACATTTTTTTTTTTTTATAAAATAAAATGAATTGGCAACCAAAAAGACTGTCAAAAGGAAAAAGTAGCAAAAAAGACACACGAAAAAGGCAGCTAGATTACAAGGTGTTGTAGAAAACTAAAAACAGGAACATGTCTGCATAGTTTTTTTGCCAGGAACTTAATAGATGTTTAAAGCCACTTATTAGAAAGGTCAAGGTCGAGAGCTTCATATCTTTTTGCAAGATATTCCAGGAAACAGGAGCAGAGTAGGAAAAGGCCCTTTTGCCAAGTTCAGTCCTCACTGAGCGAACAATGCAGGTAATGTCCTGAGAGTGCACGCTGTAGCTGCACTCACGCAAAGACATGTAGGAGGAGATGTATGAAAGCAACAGACCAAGAAGTGATTTAAAGATGAAAATGTACGAATGAGAGAGTCTGCGTGAAGTTAATGATGTCCAGTTCATCAATTAATACAGGGTGCAATGGTGGGTACGGTAGTTACAGCTAGTTATGAATCTTTGTGCACCATGATAGGCAACATCCAACATCTGCAGGGTGCTTGTAGTGGTGTTCATGTGTATAATGTCACCGTAGTCAATGGAGGGAAGGAAAGTTGTAGTTACAAGGTGTTTCCTAGCGTTCCGAGTTAGACAGTTTCTATCTAACATCTTCATTTCTGCCACTTCCAGTTCTTTCTCCTGTCTTATTGTCAATGATACTGCCTTCAGACCCCACAACATAGCTGGTCTTACCACTGTTTGTAAACTTTTCCTTTGACCATCGAGATTTACACTGAGCACTACTGTTTGCTAACACTTAGCATGATACAAAATTGCTACAAGTCGTGGGATTAGCATACTTGCCACCTTTGTTTGATGTCCTATGACCATAATCTTCTGTGATAAATCCACAACGCCAAATATTATTCTTCAATATGTGATGAAATATGCTTTAACAAAGCTTGGAAAAGTGCAAGAAGTCACGGTTTCTTGTAGCTACGTAGTGTCTTTGAACTCAGTCCTGAAACTAAGACACTGATTGGCTGGATACACATCACATGACACATGTCTTTTGACGGGGGGTTCCGTCCCCCACTTTGCATGCATCAGGCGGCTGCACTGTACAGATCTCTGGGCTTGAGCTGACAGTTTATTATAAAATGGGAGATAACTTTGGGGCCAGTTCGCAACTGCGCAGCGTAGATTTTCTTGTGTGCAGAGAATATGCGATTGCGCAGGTGCATAACTTAGAGGGAATACTGATTAGCACCCTGATTGCTGCTTGCTATTCAGAGGGGGCTGAGTGATACTGACAATAACAGCATTGTAAGACGGGGACAATCGAATACGGAGATCTCCGCTCCTGTTTAATGATGGACAAGCTCCTCAAAAATCCTTTTTGATTTAGTGTGCCTCCATTTTTGGAAGGCATATTTAGTGTTTCAAGATTGTTGTTTTGAGACATGCACTATAAAACCCTTTGTTGTTATGAAGTGAAGTTTGTCTTTAAATCCCATTTACAATTGGTGTTCCTACACCGATGTAAAGTTTCCACTCCATCACTCCTAACATGATTTTACATTGGAATGATTGACATATTTTTTCCAGTTTTTTTTTAAACAAGACCATCCAAAATAGACCCTTACGTCTCTACAACTGGATGTTTATAAAGACAAACAAACAAGCACTATAAAGTCCTACACAAAAAGGTCAGCTTTTATAGTTCTGCATTGCCATAAAGCTGAGAGCTGGATGATGAACACAAAATATGCTTGACTGCTTCTATTGCATTATCTGCATTTCAGAACAATTCCCTATCCGCTTGAAAAAAAAAAACTGTGTTGCTAATCTTACATTAATTGGAGTGCCTCCTTACTCAGCTCTATCATATTTTAATTAGGTTAGTGTAAGCTCTATGACCCGTTCCAAGAGCAAAGCTCTTCTGAGCGTCAGCTACTGAATGCTGCTTTTCTGTGACAACAAAGTGAGCAGGTTTAATGCTGTCAATGGTATTATTCTCTGAGTTCAACACATGCATTTAAAAGCAAAAGCAGCAGATTGCTGGCGCTGAGTTAAAGCCCATATGTCCTCAGTCAAGTGCCATGCAAATCCTGTTGGGACTGTGCATGTAGCTCCATTCACATCAACATAATCGAATAGTATCTGAGCACCAATCCTCTTATGCTGCTTGACTGGACCTTTCTTCTGTAAAGTTGGGTTGGAGTTGAATGGAATTATGGAAAGCAGGGAGGGAAGAGAAAGAAAGAAAAAGGGTCAGTTTTGCTTTTGCTCCCAGTTGCACAGCAAAGAGTGGGGACTGTCTGTACATCTCTTTGTCCCTGTTATGAGCATGATAACTTGAAAAATAAGTGAGATACCTAATTTCCATTTTGGTGTATGGCTGCATCGAGACAAGTATCAAAAATGGTGTTGCCAAGTCAAAATTCAAGATTTTCACCATATGTTAATTGGCCCCCCTATCATTTGAACAAATTATGCTTTCTTGATTTTTAAAAGTATGATTCGGTCAAAAATGAGCAATGTGCCAATTTCCATTTTGTGTAGCTGCATCTAAATGTAAGAAAGGTCACAATTTAAAATTGGGTTGCCATGTCATATTCCAAGATGGAAAATGCCAAATATATATGTAAACAGACCACCCCTTTCATTTGAGGAAGCTTCATTTTCTTGTTTTAATATTGCTTAAAAGTATGTTTTTCTTATATGGTTGGAGTGGTCATGTGGCAGCCAAATATTGATCTATGGTGGCCTCTCCCGACTGCACTGATCCTGGACCTCGTGGCCCTGCTAAAAATCAAGTGAACAAAGCGGGCACCACATCCCTGGTTGAATGTGACCACTAGAGCAGTCAAACGTCTATGCAGGAGAGCCGAGCGTAAGTGGGAAAAGGACAAATTACAGGTTTCTTTTAGTATGTTAAAAAACATGTTTGAAAGACTACCAGAATAATAGTTAAATAGTTAAATCTGAAAAGAACAAATACTTCTCCCAAATTATCTCTTCAAATTGTCATAATCCCCGTGTTCTTTTTAATACCGTAAATTCCATTTTAAACGTCCCTCGGTCTGCTAGCATGGAGGCCTCTGTTGACATCTGCAATGACTTTACCAGATACTTTGCTGACAAAGTAGAGTTGATTAGGTAATCCATCCCCCAGTCCACAACTGACACCTCTGTCTTTGTCCCTTACTCAGCTGTCTTCAAACAGTTTGAATCTATTTCACCCCCATTTCTAAACAAAGTCGTTGGTCGGATGAACCCCTCCGGTTACCCTACTGACACCATTCCTGCATCGTTTTTCAAACAAGTTCTACCCACGATTGGACCCACTGTTCTTACTATTATAAATAGTAGTATTGTGACAAGTGTGATCCCTGACGTTTTCAAACATGCAGTAGTCCATCTGTTAATAAAGAAACCTGGACTTGACCCTTCCACTTCCTCTAATTTCAGACCAATCTCAAAACTTCCCTTCTTGTCCAAAATCCTGGAGAAAGTAGTTTTTATTCAATTAAAAAAATTTTTTTTAATGAGAACAGAATTTTCAAGGTTTTTCAGTCTGGTTTTAAGCAACTCCACAGCACTGAAACAGCATTAGTGAGGGTTTGTAATGATATTATGAAATCTAAGGATTTTGGTCATTTTGTGGTACTTGTAATCCTGGACATTACTGCTGCTTTTGATACTGTTGACCACAGTATCTTTATATCATGGCTGGAGCAATGGGTTGGGATAACAGGTGCTGCATTAGAATGGTTCCGCTCATATCTGAGTGGCAGGAGCTTTTGTGTCAAGGTTGGTAATAATGTCTCTGCCTCATTGCCTCTTTCTTGCGGGGTCCCACAGGGTTCAATTCTTGGACCCCTTCTGTTCTCACTATTTGCTACCACTGGTGTCTAAAAGCTGTTAGACTAATGAATCTCTAACCAGGATAATCATTGTGAAAAAAAATCCACTGTAATTGCCACTTTGATTGTTGACATGTGCTGCTGATTATTCATGCTGCTGATCTCATGCTGCTGATTTTTTTCATGCTGTTGTATTCATTCACACTTATCTGCTCACACTGATTCATGTTCATGCTGCTGTTGTTCGGCGTATTCATTTTGTAATACTAGTGTACAGGTGGTCCCCGGGTTACGACGCCCTCGACTTACGGCAATTCGGATTTACAAATGAATCATAATTAATAAAAAATATGAAGAAAAAGGAAAAAAAAATGTGTGTTTAAATGTTCTTACTTTCATGTGTACAGCACTTTGTTGCAGCTGTGGTTGTTTTAAATGGCTTTATAAATAAAGTATCATTATTATTATTTTTTATTATTATTTTTAAGCCTATTTGCTCAGTTTCCAGAAATGCCGCCATGTCTGCCATTTTAAGGTTAGCTTCAGGTTAGCGTCACTGGAGGAGCCACGAGCTAACATGCTCGCCAGCAGGAGACGCCTGCTGCAGCCGGGAGCTCGCCTTGGAGGGATGACACCGAGCTAACAGGGGGCTAAAATGCTAATGCGGCCCGGACCCGACGGCTGCTGCAGCCGGGACTCGCCTTGGAGGGACGACACCGAGCCAACGGGGGCTAAAATTCTAATGCAGCCCGGACCCGACGGGCGGCGGAGACCAGCTCACAGTAAGAATTAAAAAATAATAATTAGATACAGTACTGTATGTCTCTAAATGTACTGTACAGTACTGTATGTGTTTTTTGATAATTATGTAGCTGTTAGGATAGGCAAAGTGCTTGGTAACTTACAGTACCGTACATGTACGTGTATCAGTGGCGGCTCGGGTGGTCCCCGACTTATGGCAAAATCAGGTTACGAATGATGCGTAGGAACGTAACTCGTACGTAACTCGAGGACTAGCTGTATTTCTTAATTCATATCTTAGATCTTAGATCTGTTTTTCTTTTACAATTTAAACCTGTTTATGTAACTGGGACCCTGTGTACACAGTTTCGTTCCACCTCATGTACCATATGAGATGTGAATGAAAATAAAGAACCTTGACTTGACAAAAGTAGTTGTATCTTATCTGATAAGCTGGTTTTACACCAAATCCACCTAAAGCGAGAAAAAAAAGTTTCTTGCATTAAAATAAACAAACAATTTCAGTGCTGACAGTCAAGTTAATTTCATGTTTTGTTATTGTGTGAAATTTCAGACCATTCATGAGAGCCAAAGAATTTCAATCTCAGATATTTGGAGCCACTTATTCATGAAAGATGTATTCGTGTCATCGTTGACTGAATTAAAGAAGGTAATTAAGATTCTCATGGACGATAACTATTGATCAGGGCGCACAGCGTCCAGATGTCTGGGCCAGTGCTTGGGTTGTTACCTCACTGGTCCATGAGAGTTGATGCACAGATGGAGGACAATGTCCTCAAACCTAATTAGCTCCACCTGTCAAGTGTAACTAATTGGATTACATGGCTGCCTTTTTGGGATGGAGTGCATGTAACAGAGAGGGGCTCAAAAATGATGCTCAGACATAAATATTGTTGTAGAATATTTGGTATATTTCACACATCCCAGTGAAATTATGCAGTGCATCTTGGCTGGGTTTGGGGAATGCTCAGTAAACAAAATGAAGTGGGACTGCTGAAACTGCTTAAGCAGGTGGTTTTGTGTTTACTTGTTAGTTATTAGCTGATATGTATCACATTTTCTGTGATAACATGTTGAAGAGGCTTGATCAGCATGTACACTGATCCTCTCTGGTTGCAATAAAAAAAAATCACTGATATACAGTAGAATACAGAGGAAACAGTCCATTAAGTATCAAAGTCAACAATTCATCTAGTCTTTATAAGAGCAGGGTCACCGAGTGAATCCAATCTATTCGCAAGACTACAGCAGAAACAGATTAAAGCAGCATTGCAGGCCTATTGGGAGGTGTTAGTCAGAGTCAGAGAGTCAGAGTCAGAGAGTCTTTATTGTCATTTGCACCGCATGTGGTACATGTGATGAAAACGAGATTATGTACACGGGGTCCCAGTTACATCCAACAACAAATGCAAGAGAAAAACAGTAATAACATCTAGAACTAACTAAGAAAAACATCAACTAGTAATACACTAAGCTTAATATAGTGGGAATAAACAGCAGCACGAACATGAGTTTGTATGAGCAGATGGTCACAGATGAACACAGCAACAAGAAAACAGATCAGCATCAGTATGATGTGATATTTTGCAGTGTTTATTTTTTTTATTTATTTATTCATGAGTCTAACAGCCTCAGGGTAGAAGCTGTTCCTCAGTCTAGTGGTTCTACACTTGATGCTCCTCAACCTCCGTCCTGAGGGGAGTGGGGCAAAGAGTGAGTGTGCTGGATGAGTGAGGTCTTTCATGATGCAGGTGGCTCTTTTCCTGCATCTGGAGGTGTAAATGTCTGTGATTGTGGGGAGACTGACTCCAACAGACTTCTGTGCAGCCTTCACCACTCTCTGCAGAGCTTTCCTCTCTTCAACTGTGCAGCCTCCATGCCACACGTTGATGCTGGAGCACAGGACGCTCTCCACTGCACACCTGTAGAACGAGGTGAGAACTGGGCTGCTCAGACCAGCACGTCTCAGCCGTCTGAGGAAGTAGAGTCTCTGATGACCTTTCTTGATCAGGCTGGTGGTGTTGTTGCTCCAGCTGAGGTTATCATTCATGTGTACACCCAAGTATTTGTAGCTGGAGACCACTTCCACTGCAGACCCACCTATTTTCAGTGGGGCGTGGGTGTGTTTGTTCCTTCTGAAGTCCACAATCATCTCCTTTGTCTTCTTCACATTCATGTGAAGATTATTCTCTTTGCACCAGCTCTCCAGGTGTTCCACCTCCTGTCTGTAGCTGGACTCATCATTGTTTGTGATGCATCCCACCACCGCTGTATCATCTGCAAACTTAACAATATGACAGCCTGGAAGTGTGGCTGTACAATCATATGTGAGCAGAGTGAACAGAAGGGGGCTCAGCACACATCCCTGAGGAGAGCCAGTGCTGAGGGTTATGGTGGAGGAGGAGAAGTTGTGGATCTTCACGGACTGTGGTCTGTCTGTTAAGAAGTCTAGTACCCAGTTACAAATAGAGGGGCTTAGTCCAAGTGTAGATAGTTTGTCTATCAGAGTTTGGGGGATCATGGTGTTGAAGGCAGATGTGAAGTCCACAAAGAGCAGACGCACGTATGAGTCCTTCTGATCCAGGTGGGTGAGAGCAGTGTGGACCACGGAAGAAATGGCGTCCTCTGTTGATCGGTTCTCACGGTATGCGTATTGATGAGGGTCCTCATTGATGTTGACGGTTGCCTTGATGTGGGACATGACCAGTTTCTCAAAACATTTAGCGACTATCGGGGTGAGGGCCACCGGTCTATAGTCATTCAGACCAGTCACTGTGGAGCTCTTTGGGACTGGGATGATGGTCGCGGTCTTCAGGCAGGTGGGAACTGACTCCAGTGCAAGTGAGGTGGTGAAGATGTCAGCCAGCACCTCACAGAGCTGGTCCGCACATTCCTTCAGAACTTTCCCTGGGATGTTGTCTGGTCCGGTTGCTTTATGAGGATTAATCTTTCTGAGACTGCCTCTCACTTCTGCTGCGGACACCCTGAGATGCTCTTCATCTGGTGATGAGGTGAGTCTGGTGCTAGCTGGTCTGTTTGGATCATCAAAACGTGCATAAAACTTATTGAGGGCATCAGGCAGAGATGGGTCCCTGGGGCATTGTTTGTTTTTGCCTTTGTAATCTGTTATGCATTTAATACCCTTCCACATGCTCCGTGGGTCTTGTGAGGTGAACTGTCCCTCGATCCTCTGTGCATACGTGGCCTTGGCCTTCTTAATGCCATCCTTCAGTTCATTCCTGCACTTTCTCAGCTCCACTTTATCTCCTGACTTGAATGCAGTGTCCCTGGCTGCTAGTAAGGCGTGAACTTCTTTATTTAACCAGGGTTTCCGGTTCGGGTAGGATTTCACATATTTTTTTATAGATACATTTTCAGAGCATGTACTGATGTAACCCAGGACTGAGGAAGCGTACAGTTCCATGTCCACTGAACTTCCATCAGTGGCTGCTTCTCTGAAAACAGACCAGTTTGTCCTCTCAAAACAGTCTCTCAACATGGGGGAACTATCTTGGGGCCAGATTGTTATTTCTCTTTGTTCCGGCTTGGACCGCCTGAGTGGGGGGAGTTCTCTTGGGGCCAGGATCAGAGACTCGTGATCGGAAGATCCAAGCGGTGGGCGTGTCTTCGCCGTGTATGCCCCCTTTACATTTGTGAAGACTTGGTCGAGCGTTTTATCTCCTCTCGTAGCTGTGAAGACGTTCTTATTGAAGGCTGGGAGGGAGACTTGAAGATCAATGTGATTGACGTCCCCGCAAACAATGAAAAGCCCCTCAGGATATATACACTGCAGCGAGGTGAGTAAGTCATGAATTTTTCCCTGGGCGTCATTAGCATTAGCATCGGGTGCTATGTAAATAGCTGTTATTAAACAGCTGTTATTATCTAAACCTGTGTTTATTTCTGTCATACTGAATAAGAAAGCACACAGCAGTTCCCAACCGTTTTCTGTAAATCTGAATGAGCTGTATTACTTCTGAAAGGAAAGGACAGAGGCCTGGCTATTATTTAAACTGGACATTCTGATCATTTTCAGTTCTTTTAATTGAACACGAATGGGATATTTATTTCTCAAGTCCTGACACATCTTTAATCACACCTTCAGGCAAATGATGTGTGGTGAGAAGAGACTGACCCTGCTGCCAGGTGATGACGTCCATGTTCATTCACTCATCACTCATTTATTTCACCTCAGTAAGAACAACTCACCTGTATCACATTAACTGACAGAAAATAGTTAATTAGTAGCAAACAAGGAGAATAGTGTGAATGCTACGGCAGCATCACACCACTATTATATTTTTATTTAGATAGTTTTGCAATCAAACTATATCTGCATACTTTATGCTATTTCCATCCATCCATTTTCTTCTGCTTATCCGGGGTCGGGTCGCGGGGGTAGCAGCCTAAGTAGGGAGGCCCAGACTTCCCTCTCCCCAGCCACTTGGAGCAGCTCCTCTGGGGGAATCCCAAGGCGTTCCTAGGCCAGCTGAGAAACATAGACCCTCCAGCGTGTCCTGGGTCTTCCTCTGGGTCTCCTCCCGGTGGGACATGCCCGGAACGTTATGCTATTTTAATATTTAAAAACATATAAAATCGAGCTCATGCAGAAGATAGCTGGGTTACAGTAATACACTGTATCTAGAGGTTGGTTGATCTTACATACCTTGGACTGTAAAGGCTAAAAAAACACCAGCACATTTTCCCACTGTTCCCCTGGAACAAATTTATGATCTCAGAGCCCCAGTTAAACCCAACAATAACACAAATATAAAGTATGAACAGAAACAGTATAGACGGATCTAAGATATACGCTAAGACATACGCTAAACACTAATAATATCAAACAATATGGCATAACAACAACAGCCCAAACACGAGTCTGTGGTGAGCAGATGGGTATGAATGAATACAGCAACATAAAAGCAAGAGATGAGCAGCATGGATAATCAGCAGCACAGATAAGTCACATATCACCAATTTAAGTGGCAATAAAGTGATTTTTTTTTCTCTTACATTGATTTTCCTGGTTAGAGATTCATGAAGCTGTTCCTCAGTCTAGTGGTTCTACACTTAATGCTCCTCAACCTTCTGCCTGAGGGGTGTGGGGAAAAGTGTGTATGCTGGGTGTGTGGGGTCTTTCATGATGCAGGTGGCTCTCTTCCTGCATATGGAGGTGTAAATGTCTGTGATGGTGGGGAGACTGATTCCAACAGACTTCTGTGCAGCCTTCACCACTCTCTGCAAAGCTTTTCTTTCTGCAGCTGTGCAGCCTCCATGCCACACGTTGATGCTGGAGCACAGGATGCTCTCCACTGCACACCTGTAGAAGGAGGTGAGGATTGAGCTCCTCAGACGAGCTCGTCTCAGCAACGCCGGAGGAAATAGTTTCTTATGTGCTTTCTTGATTCCTTGCTGTCTTGGGACCGAGATGGTGTAGGGGCAGGGCAGCAGACTCGTGACTCGAACGTCCTGGGTTCGATCCCTGATCATTGCCTTGGGTGTCCTGAAAGGCGCTTTTAAATAAAATGATTAATATTATTATTATTATATTGCACATCTTGTGGTGTCTCTGAGCAGGACATCCAATCCCAAATTTATCCCCACGTGCTTACATAGCTGTCCACTGCTCCACCCAGGTGTATCCCAGGTGCAGTGGGTAAAAAGCAGAGACTATTTCATCTTTATGGTAACATATATTGATGACATCACATAGCACTTTAAATTATTACATTTTTTTTATCAGGCTGGTGGTGTTGTTGCCCCAACTAAGGTTGTCATTCAGGTGCACACCCAAGTACTTGTAACAGGAAACCACTTCCAATGTAAATCCTCCAATGTTCAGGAAGGTGGTGGTGGTGGTGGTGTGTGTGTGTGTGTGTGTGTGTATTGTGTGTGTGTGTGTGTGTGTGTGTGTGTGTGTGTGTGTTTGTGTGTGTGTGTGTAGGGGGAGGGGGGGTAGATGTGTTTGTTCCATCTGAAGTCCATGACCATCTCCTTCATCTTCTTCACATTGATGTGAAGGCTGTTTTTCCTGCACCAGCTCTCCAGGTGTTCCACCTCCTGCCTGTGGCCAGACTCATCATTGTTTATGATGCATCCCACCATTGCTGTATCATTTGCAAACTTTACAATATGACAGCCTAGATAGGTACGTGCTAGGGGTTGAATAGACAAATCAAATAGTCGACTAGTCGATTCTGGGACATCTCACGAGTTTTTATATTTCATGTCGACTAGTCACACACAAGGCAGCATGGTGGCACAACTGGTAGAGCTGCTGCCTCTCCGCGAGCAGGTCCCTGGTTCAAATCCTTGTCTAGGGGCCTTTCTGGGTAGAGTTTGCATGTTCTCTCCGTGCATGTGTGGGTATTCTCTGGGTACTCCGGTTTCCTCCCACAGACCAAAAACATGAATGTTAGGCTGAATGGTAACTCTAAAGCAGGGATGTCAAAGTCAAATACACCGAGGGCTAAAAAAACAAATTTGCTACAAGCCGAGGACCGGACTGGTTCGGTGTTTATTATAAGAGGATGATATAAGAATTGTTTTCTTCTTCTGTACTCTTTCCATTCAGTGTTTTCTTTTTTATGAATTTGATTTATTTGGTCTATTTTAAATGAATGAATAAATTAATTAAATAAAATATTAAAAAGCTTTACAGTACATCTGCTAAGTTCATGGCATAAACCAACACAAACATGTTCCTGTTTTTAGTATTTTACATTGTTTTATAATGTAGTTGTTTATGTTTCTTTTTTTAATACAGTTTTCTTGTGATTTCTAATTAATATGCTTTTTTATGATTGTTTACTGTTGGCTGCAAGTATCAAGCTGCGAAATCCTTCATTTTTCACAGCTGATAGCTGTTGGTCATTAATTACGATGAAGTTTAGCAACTCCTCAGTGAACATTTGAGCTCCGTGGCTTCAGAAGTCTGTTTTTCTTGTTCAATCCAGGACGGGCGCTCTGATTTCGGTCAGCCGCTCTCAGCCTGTCCCTCCTACGAGACGGTCAGACAGCGGCTCGGACTGGACGCAGCTGGCCACGGTCGGTCTCCTTGTGGTCTCCTTGTTCCGGTTCAGCGAGAGTGGCGTCCCGCTGAAGCCGCAGAGCTTGAATGTCCAAAGTAAAACTAACTTGACCGTGGTTTAATGTGGCGCTATGGCTCTGCAGACATTGCACGTTGCTGTCTTGCAGTGTTTAGGGTACAATACTTCCACACAGCGAACATGTTTCAATGAAAAGTTGGCTAGCTGTTAGCTAAAGTGTTACTGTTACGTGCTTTGGGCACATTATTAGTACTTTTATCCATTTTTGCTTGATTGTTGTGGTTATAGATTTTGGGGGAATATTTTTTGTGTTAAAAGGTTTTGGGAGCCTGATTAACTTCAGTTTGATAATTAATTGGATTGCACTATTTGAAGGTGTTGTTGGTCCGCCTATAAATAGGCTGGATGCGCAGATCTAAGGAGGAGGTTGGTTTTTTTCGTTGCTCCTCCCGCACCTTGCCGCCCGGATTGCCACTCCCAGGGAAGACGCATTTTTTGAACGCTGTGTGCACTTGTCCTAGGCACGGTAGACCGAGGCGTATGTGACACGCTTGCCATGGCGTATTTTTTTCTAGATTGGCTGGATCTTCGTTCTTTTAACCTCCTGATGCTGGTTTCGGCCTGGTGGGACCGGTTGTCCTGTTTTTCGATTTTCCGTTACCTTAGGTGGGTCATGTTGGCTTTAGTCCGATACTAATAGAGGCTTTGATGGCCCTGTATTGGGTTGGCCCCCCTTAGCAAAAAGTAGTATATTAAAAAATATTCCAAGTATACTTTTTAGGTACTTATCCGACTTGATGTATACTTTTTAAGTACTTATCTGAGATATACTAAAAAGAAGTTTATTTAAGTGCACTAAGAGTATACTTATTTTATACTTTAAAATAAGGCTGTGTAGTAATCTGACTTGAAGTATACTTTTTAGGTACTTATCTGAGATATACTAAAAATAAGTTTATTTAAGTGTACTAAGAGTATACTCATTTTATGCTTTAAAATAAGGCTGTGTAGTAATCTGACTTGAAGTATACTTTTTAGGTACTTATCTGAGATATACTAAAAACAAGTTCATTTAAGTGTACTAAGAGTATACGCATTTTATACTTTAAAATAAGGCTGTGTAGTAATCTGACTTGAAGTATACTTTTTAGGTACTTATCTGAGATGTACTAAAAATAAGTTTATTTAAGTGTACTAAGAGTATACTCATTTTATACTTTAAAATAAGGCTGTGTACTTGAAGTTTAGTTTTTATGAACTACATTAGAAGAATGTATATATATACAGCATATGTTGCACCGAGAGACATGACTGAAAGGGAACCAATACAATAACCTGGAGGCTAGCGCTAGCATGCTAACTCCATAAAATAAAATAAAAATAAAAAAACTCACCAGTTCACAATTTTAGAATGCACATTCAGCTCGTTTTTTTGTTTTTTTCACAAACAGAGACATCTAAAAGTTGAGAGACATATCAGTCATAAATGGTAAATAGGCATTAAATAAAGAGCTTTCTATGGCTTAAAGCCTACCTGCAGACAGTCTGGTTGTGAGTGTCGCTGCACAGACCTGTTCCTGGACAACAACAAAACAAATAGAATCTTCCTATCTCTTGTAAAGAGGAGCTAGTGTGCATGACCAATTTTTAACAATAATCTATGGATTAGGTTCTTGCGTCCCCAGGGGCCAGAAATACGTCACCAATCAGATTGAAAGAAACAACTTAACTCATCACTAACTACTGTATAAAATATTTATTTTACACAACTAAAAAAAGAAAAAAATATATATTTTGAAACATTTTATTTTATTCTTTCTTTTTTTTTTTTTAAGTCTTCCATGTAAAATGGTAAGTGGTTTCAGTAGGGCGGCACCCTAGCGCCCTCTATTGGCCAGCTGCCTCTGCTCACTCATCAATCAACTCAGGTGCCTCCACTTTTCTAATCACCTCTGCTTTTTATATTTAGTCTCAGCACTCACCAGTTCTTCATTGTACGTTGTAGTTCAGTCTTAGTCCTCTCTGTGTCTTCCTCCTGTATTTCAGTTTTTTGTAAGTTGTGCTGCCACACGGGCACTTTGATTTTTGTAGTTTAAATAAATACGTTGTTTTAGTTTGATTCTCGTGTCCATTCTGCTTCTTGGGCCCCAATCCTCTACTGATCACTGTTACTGAGTTCTGATGCAAGTTAAAAGGAGAGGTTATATTTGTCCATTTTTAACTTTTTTTCTTTTTTTTTTTGATCCCTTTCAACTTCACACTATAATTTAAAATCTTCTAACATACAAAGCTGTCAGCAACCAAGCTCCATCTTATATTAAAAAATGTGATTGCTGCATTATTTGACATGTTTTTATCTTAAAAACATTGTTCTTTGTTTCTTCTTCATTGCTACTGCAGAGGAAAGTACTTAACACGATAATGGGATGCAATGTTGGGAACATGTATGCCATGCAGAAGGCTTTGAAATGATTGTAACCCCTGATGACACTACATATGACACTGAATTTATACCAAACACTCAGCCTAGGCTTCTTCCATACATTAGTTTTAAACTGTTGCCTTTCTCCTTATTTTTAATCAACCATTACATTCCTATCTTGCTGTGGCAACACAGCCATTCGATTAAATCTAGAAGATCCTTGTTTTGCTGCAGAATAATTTATTTTCCTTTGAAATTTCAGAACTGGGTGAGAAAAGTACAACAGCACGGCTTATTCACAGGGTGCAAATTAAACACTAATTTGCTGTTGAAATTCAGTCCCAGTGGGATGTGTTGTGCATCTAAAAACCAAACAAATGCACAGACTTCAAATGCTGTCAGCAGGAGACACAGCAGAAGCAAACCCACGTAAAAGCTCCTGTTTACAAGTAGCTTTACCCCAGCAACCAGCCAAAACTGTAACACTTTAAAGAGTTGCTTTAACAGAAAGCCTGAGAAGTAAATATGCAGTTGATGCAAAGGTGAAGTCGACATTTTTTCACCATAATAAGATTGGTTTCTGCAGATTTGTGGCTCCTAACTCCTTCTCATATGTTCTCTTCTCAGTCGTTTGATCACCTACCACAAGATTACGTTATGGTATGGGATTATTTCCTGAGGGAGCGGCCTGGCATCCTAGGTGTGTCTTTCTGTACCCTAAGAGGCTTACAGTAAAAAAACGTGTGCTACTTAATAGACTTATATTTTCATCCCTTTTTGAAGAGAGAATTGAAGCATCTTCCCCCTTCACTCCTTAAAAGTTTGTCACATAGATACAGATTTGTCACAGACATTACAAATCCAGTTTTACTGTGTAATACATCTGAACATGGCAGTTAAGCTTTGGCTTTAGGTCTGACACCACAGGAGAGGAGCTTTCAAACAGCATAGGCCTGTCAGATGAGGAAGTCCTATATTATCATGATAGCAAAGAAGAGTAAATATAGAAGGATATTTAGTGGCCACACAGCTGAACATATTTTCAGACATAAAACAGTAAAGTTAGAAATACTTTAGGATAAAATAATCGACACAAATTACATCCTAGGTGAATTTATCAGACGGCCTTCTGGTACCACACATTTAAAAATCAGAACACTGATTTGGTAGCGGGCAACACGGTGGCACAGTTGGTAGAGCTGCTGTCTCTCAGCAAGAAGGTTGCTGGATTGAATCCCAGTCAGGGGACCATTCTGGGTAGAGTTTCTATGTTCTCTCTGTGCGTGTGTGGGTTTTCTCAGAGTGCTCCGGTTTCCCCCCACAGTCCAAAAGCATCCATGTTAGGCTGATCAATAAATTGTCCCTAGGTTTGAATGTTTGTCTCGTTTGTCTCTGTGTCCCTGTCCACCTGTCCAGGGTGTCCCCCACAATCATAAGAGGCATACAGATTTTTATTTTTTAACAAGTTAAAACAAAGATGTCAAAGTAGCAAAACAGACAGATTAAAAGGCAGATGTAGAAAATCAAAAACAGGAACGTGTTTGCATTGGTTTTTGCCAGGATTCCAACAGATTCTTAAAGCCATTTAGAGAAGCCAAGGTTGAGAGCTTCAGATATTTTTGTAAGTTATTCCAGGAAACAGGAGCAGAGTAGGAGAAGGCCCTCTTACCAAGCTCAGTTCTCACTGATGGAACACTGCAGGTGATCATGTTCTGAGAGCGCACGTTGTAGCTGCACTCACGCAGAGACATGTGGGAGGAGATGTATGAGGGCAGCAGACCAAGAAGTGATTTAAAGATGAAAATGTACCAGTGGAAGAGTCTGTGTCAGGTTAATGATGTCCAGTTAACCAGTGATAGCTGGACATGGGCACCAGGGACCCCCGTGACCCAATAAGAAAGAAGTGGGTAAAAGATAATGGATGGATATATGATATGATATGTAACATTTAGAAGCAAAAAAAAAAAAAAAAAAACAGCTCATCATCCTTAATTCTTAAAACAACACATGGAAGATTAATTAATTGAAATCAAATTAAAATGCAGAAAATCCCTTAATGTCCACTCTCCCTTCACTGGGATGTCAGCATTTTGGACATCTTCATACTCTCTGTCCTCCTTTCCCATAACTGTCGCATGAAAGCTTGCTGGATCTGTCTTCAGAACTTCCAGGTGCTGCTGACATTGTGTTTGAGTTTGTCATCTGAGGCTCAGGATCTCATCTTTCCTTATTACTTAAGATCAACACAGACCATCATTCAGCATCCGTCAGCTTGGCGATCATAGTGGTCATCTATACTGTATATATTTCATGTTTTCATGTCTGGAATTCAGAAATTATTTAAGTTAAGAGAGAGTAAATATAATTTACAAGGTTAGTTAATATTTGAACACATTAATTTTTTTATAAGAGTAATGAGTGTCACTATTGTACTGATTAATATTACTATTAAGACTATTAAATACATGCCATTAAAATCAATATTATTGCTGATTATTCTGCATACACATCTTGGGGTGTCTATGAGTGCACACCTATTTCTCCAGCTCCCCGAGCGCCTTCTATGGCTGCTCACTGCACCGCCTGGTAGGTGGTTGGGTTAAATGCAGAG
>JBBPBX010029897.1:0-35577 GCA_038048925.1 Garcialebias charrua
TATATATATATATATATATATATATATATATATATATACATATATATATATATATATACACTTCTACTTCTACTTCCGCTCTCGGCAGGGACTGGTCGCATTTCCTTTTGCTCCTACATCTCCCTGCATTCCCTCCCCCGCTTCTGCATTTGTCTCGTCTATAACTCTTCAGCGCTCGCTCGAACCAATTTGGAATGGAATTATGTGCGTGGACTGTCTTCTGGGCCATTTCACTTATCGATTCTATCGACAACAATAATTTCTGCGAAGCGCTCCGGCCGGGGAGAGCCAGGGCGCCCTATCGACATGCAGGCGGTGAGCTGCATTATGGACTCTATGAGCAGGCTAATGCAACTGTCCGCTCTTTCTGTCGGGGACGTGGAATCTCTGTGTTTTATTGGGACACCGGAGGCTCATGCCACTGAAGGGCTGAGGGGGACCGCGGCGATTGGCGTGCTGACGAGGACCTCCGCTCAGCGAAAATGCTTTGATCCAGGCTATGAAGGACCTTCCCAGCTGTTTGTGCGGGCTGTGTCACACGGTGAGAGAAGCGGTGGCTGCCGCGGACCTGCAGTGTGAACTGTGGACTCGTTTACAGCGCTCGGATTCAAACAGAGCACATATGGAGGAATCTTTTAGCTCGGAACCTGACACGAATTCGGCGATTTGGACCCAGAAAACAGAACCTGGACTTAAAGACCGCAGTACAAAGAACACTGTGGGCTGACTGGAAAATAAAGCAACTTATCTAATCTGGCCTCTGGCCTTGGAACTGTTGAAGGCTACAAATCTTCTCCTAGACTGGGAGCTGAAGGAACCCGCTGCCTCCTACCCCTCCCCCAGAGGTTTCTGTGTGCATTCTTGGTTTGAGCCGAGCTCTGAGACCAGCGAACTGTTTCTTATCTAGAATTGTTACACACAGACTGTTCCCTCCCGCCTGCCGTCATAAATGCATCTTGTCCTGTAACTAAATGTGCTTATTTGATATGGTTTTTACTGATTCACGCGGTGTCTTGAAGACAAAACGTGATTCATCTTTTTTTAATATCAACGCTGTAAACCCCGTGTCTTATCCTGTTTTCCTGCTTTTGACCTTCATCTGGGGACAGATTGGGCCTGGCGCAAAGTGGACAGGTAACGTTAGACCCGCCTTCAAGAAGAGCTGGGCCAATGACGTATATTCTAGTACAGTACAGGTATATACGTCATTGAGCTGGGTGCACCTACAGCACCACTAACACACCTAAAATGGATTCCATCGCAGAGAGTCAGCCAGAAGATACGCACCATCCATGGCCTTATTGAAAGATTATCGAACGACCATTGAAAGATTATTGAAAGACTATTGAAGGACTATTAAGTACAGCAGGACAGATTTTCTCTCCCAAAAGAGCCAGACTGGACTCAAAAACTTTAAAAACCAACTTCTTCTGAACTTGAACAAGAAATTCTTGCTGCAATATTAAAATGTGTCAGTTCATGGGATGTTAGGACGAGACGAGAGATGTCTCTACTGTAAATGTCTCGACACTCGGATCCAAGTTTTGAAAACGGTGCCAGGAAGTTAAAATATTGTTCACTGTTGACCCATTACAACATATATGTCAAACTCAAGGCCCGGGGGCCAAATGTGGCCCTCGTTGACATCTTGTCTGGCCCTCAAGATGATATGTGAAACGTAAAATACTTCTATCTCTTGAATTTTTTTCAGTAATCTTTGATTATAATGTGGAAAGCGCAACAGAGAACATCAAATGAGACCAATCAAACTCTTGTTGAGGAACCTGTGACCAAGAAAAGAGGTTGGATATTTAATTTGAGTTAATGTAGTTTTTGAAATTAACCCTTAGTTTGAAAAAGGTTATAATTTTGGCCCTTCTTGTAATTGCGTTTGTCACCCCTGCATTGCAAGGTTGACTAGAAATGATCAGAGCCTATTCCTTTGTTAGCTTTGTCTAATGCTCCTTTTTTCAGGCAGACAGCTTTTACTTAAATGTGTTTACTGCAGTTACAATAACACATTGGTTTTACTTTGTGTTAAATAAAAACTTTCAAAAGTATAATCATTCCTCTTTCTTACTTTGCTTAATGTCATTTAACTCTGCAGGTCATCTTTGAAATTCTGATGAACAGAATCACAAGTCCAAGTGTGAACTGTGTCACAGAGTAAACACAATAAAAACATGTATTATCTGCAGCATTGCTCATTAAAATGACTCAACACTATTAATGTATTACAGAAAATATACATACGGTATGTACACCTAATTATATTGTAGACCATTGCATAAGGTAGTACATTCAGCAAGTACTTTTACTTTTAATACTTTAAGTATTTTTAAAAGCAATAACTTACAGGTATTTACCTTTACCTAAGTAAAAATATTGTGGTACTTCTACTTTTACTAGAGTACATTTTTGTCCGTTTATTTGTACTTTTACTTAAGTACAGTGTTTGAGTACTTTCTCCAGCACTGGAAGACTCTGAACAGTGTTGCTCATATAGTTCATATGTCTGAAAGTGTTGTAAATCTTACAGAAACTTCAGCAGGCCTGCAGTCACACTGCTTGTTGCTCACTGATGGCCCTCTGTGTGATGTGGCTGCATGTGTTGCATGCAGGGCAGATGATTGATGTTCAATCGCAAAGACGGAAGGAAGCTGATTTTACTGCCAGATGTGAATTGGAGCTGTCCATTTGCAGTTGAATCATCCAAGATGCATGATAATGCCAAGTCTGAATTCATTTCTCCAAGCTGAGGTGGTTCAAATATCAATCTACAACAAAGATTATTTGTTAGTTATATTTAGAGTCTCAGAAGATCTGAACTGTCTCTTTAATGATGCATCTTTAAGTAAATGAATGGCCTGTACTTACATAGCACCCTTCTATCTTATTAAGACACACAAAGCGCTTTACACTACAATCTGTGTCCTCATTTACCCATTCATACAGCACTCTACTAGATCTCTACAAAGCGAATTGAACAAATCATTCTAAAGAGCTTTATCACATTCATACACCGATGGGACAAACATCGGAGTCAATGAGGGGTTCAGTCTTGCTCAGGGACACTTTGGCATGTGACTGCTGGTGGATTTGAACCCCCAAATCTCGCATTGAAGGGCGACTGTTTCTAACCACTCAACCACAGCCGCCCCAAGTGTTTGTGTAGGCTTGCTTTCTCATCCACTGTGTCTCCTGTGTACCCAGGAATGGCCTGTTAGTGGGGGAAACTGGGGTCAAGGCACACAAAGCTACTCAGAGATCATCATCACCGGGTAAGACACTTTCATTAGTTTTATCATGATCATTCTGCTGTAATTACTTTCAGCTCAACTGCTGTGTCAGCTCGCTTCAGGACGAAAGGTTTTCTTTTTTTCTTCTTCATATAATCACCTCAGGCGCACTTACTACAATTTTACATTTATTACAGTACATGTATACTGAATTGACCTGTCAACAAAGGTCGAAGAAGGGTTTTTATAACAAAACACACCTACTGAAGAGGTGACATTCAATTATGGATGAATCAAGAAGAAGCTCTTTCTGCTCTTCTCTCCTTTTTTGTCACTCCTTCATGCTGTATTACTATTCTGACGAGGTCTCTGTCTCTGTGAGAGTCAGGGAGTTTGCTGCCTGTCCACTCAGCTGAACCGGTAACAAAAATACAAGAAATGTATACAAAGAAAGAAAAAAAGATATTTTTACGATTTAAATATTTAAACTTTCGCCACAGTGAGCACCATGAAGTTTAGTGTTGTGTGAAATGAAATGACACAAGTGTGGAACCATGGCCATCCGTGCAGTCAGTTTTATTAACGTCCCTTACATTCAAACAAGTTAACAGAACACTGCTGAAGCATGACAGGGCCAGGTAAAAATCCTGTTTTTCATTTTAAGTCTTGTTTGTTAGGATGCTGTTATATTACAGCTGATTATTGATGCAATTCCTCTTCTACCTTGAAGCTATCTGTCACTGCAACAGCTCATCTCACCACTGTCCTCATACATGTTCCACTGGCCTCATACATGTCCTGCTGTCCTCATACATGTCCCACTGTCCTCATACATGTTCTACTGGCCTCATACATGTTCTGCTGGCCTCATACATGTCCCACTGTCCTCATACATGTCCTGCTGGCCTCATACATGTCCCACTGGCCTCATACATGTTCCACTGGCCTCATACATGTTCTGCTGCCCTCAAACATGTTCTGCTGCCTTCATACATGTCCTGGTGACATCATACATGTCCCACTGTTCTCAGACATGTCCTGCTGTCCTCATACTTATCCTGCTGCCCTCATACATGTCCTGCTGCCCTCATACATGTCCTGCCGTCCTCATATATGTCCCACTGTTCTCATACATGTCCTGCTGTCCTCATACATATCCTGCTGTCCTCATATATGTCCCACTGTTCTCAGACATGTCCTGCTGTCCTCATACATATCCTGCTGTCCTCATAGATATCCTGCTGCCCTCATACATGTCCTGCCGTCCTCATATATGTCCCACTGTTCTCATACATGTCCTGCCATCCTCATATATGTCCCACTGTTCTCATACATGTCCTGCCGTCCTCATATATGTCCCACTGTTCTCATACATGTCCTGCCGTCCTCATATACGTCCCACTGTTCTCATACATGTCCTACAATCCTCATATATGTCCCACTGTTCTCATACCGTAGTGGCAGGGCTTTTGACTTGGGACCAGAAGGACGTGGGTTCGCGTCCCGGCCACTACACACCCTGGGGTGTCTATGAGTGCACACGTAATTCTCCAGCTCCCCGAGCGCTTTCTAGCTGCTCACTGCACCACCTGGTGGTGGTTGGGTTAAATGCAGAGATGAATTTCGTCTGTGTATGGGAAACATACACAGATGACAGACAAAGACATTATTATTATTATTATTATTATACATGTCCTGCCGTCCTCATATATGTCCCACTGTTCTCATACATGTCCTGCTGTTTTCATACATGTCCCAATGTTCTCATACATGTCCTGCTGACATCATGCATGTCCCATTGTCCTCATACATGTCCTGCTGACATCATACATGTCCCACTGTCCTCATATATGTCCCACTGTCCTCATACATGTCCTGCTGTCCTCATACATGTCCTGCTGTCCTTATACATGTCCTGTTGTCCTGCTTCAGCTGATTATTGATGTCCTTATACATGTCCTGTTGTCCTCATATATGTCCTGCTGTTCTCATATATGTCCTTCTGTCCTCATGTCCTGCTGTCCTTATACATGTCCCACTGTCCTCATACATATTCTGCTGTCCTCACACATGTCCCTCTGTCCTCATACATGTCCCATTGTCCTCATACATGTCCTGCCGTCCTCATATATGTCCCACTGTTCTCAGACATATCCTGCTGTCCTCAGACATGTCCTGCTGTCCTCATACATATCCTGCTGTCCTCAGACATGTCCTGCTGTCCTCATACATATCCTCCTCTCCTCATACATGTCCTGCTGTCCTCATATATGTCCCACTGTTTTCAGGCATGTACTGCTGCCCTCATATATGTCCTGCCGTCCTCATATATGTTCCACTGTTCTCAGACATGTCCTGCCGTCCTCATATATGTCCCACTGTTCTCAGACATGTCCTGCTGTCCTCATACATATCCTGCTGTCCTCAGACATGTCCTGCTGTCCTCATACATGTCCTGTACAAGTCTAACAAATTTCTCTGCCGCTCCACATTTCCTCACACAACACTACAGCTCTAAAGGCTTAAAAATAAACATATAAAATATAGGCATTACTGTATTTGGGAATTATATTTTTATTTATGCAGGAAAAATAATATTTTCATATATTTGGTTGAAAATTGTTTGCAAACAGAAATCAAACTTGTTTTAAACTGCAGAAAGTTTTGTAACTTCGTAAAATGTTTTGAGGTGGATGCTTTTGTTTCATCAACGTGAATTTTATTTTTTATTCTTACACTGAAAGTCAAAACAGTTAAAAATAATTCCTCACATTTTTTATTATTTATCTCTCTCTTTTTTGGTTATTCTTTTTTCCAGGCATGCTGATGGAACAGTAAAGTTCTGGGATGCCTCTGCAAGTAAGTTACCTTCTTTATTTTAAGCTTTTTTTTTTCCTATTTAATTTTGGTAAACTGTGAACATGAGAAATTATGAGCTTTGGCTAAACTGAGAGGCAAAACAGGAAAATAATGAATGAAACTGTCCATTAAAGTAAAACCTGCACTGGAATACCAGTATTCTATTACCTAAATGATTATGTTTTGGTAAGATTTGATCTTGTAGCCTCAGTTAGCTTTGCTTTGTCTACATTTCCTATATCCTTACACTATGACTGACACGTCCCTTTATTCTCCTCTCTTTAGTAATGCTCCAGGTGCTCTATAAGCTAAAAACAGCCAAGGTATTTGACAGGAACCGGTCTAAGGAGGACAAGGGCAACATGGAGGTGTCAGACGAAGATCCCTTTGCCATTCAGATTATGGCCTGGTGTCCAGAGAGCCGGATGCTGTGTGTGGCCGGTGTGTTGGCCAACGTTATCATCTACCGCTTCAGTAAGCTGGAAGTAACCACTGAGGTGGTCCAGGTGGGTCTCAAACTCGTACTTTTCTTTTTAAAGATTTTATTTTAAGTCCATCACCAGGCACCTTTTCTTTGTGTTTGTTATTGTTTTCTATTACCATTCACTTCCTATTCTACTTAACAGACACACACACACAAATCTGGCCAGTCAAAAGCAGTATGGTTGCCATGCCAACAGACAGCAGTGAACAAGCAAATCTAGACCAACATAATAATCTTCTTTTATAACAACCGAAGTGTTAATGGCAGCGCAACGAGACTCTGTGTTTAGTGGAATAAAGACAAATGCAGTTAATCTCTGCGACTTTGCTTTAAGTGTGACAATCTGCGCCTACATCCATAGCTTCTGCTGCGGAAAGTTTCATCATCGTATTTGATATTGTACTTTTTTATTTTTCAAAGTCTGGTGTAGGTTTCTTCCTCAGCAGATGTGGTGTTGCAGCACTGTCTACACTGTGATCCCTTGTCAATCATGCGGCATGTGGGTGGCGCTGTGATGTTCTGTAGCTGATGCCCACTGCTTTGAGCTGGGAACAGCGTGTCCTAAACATTTAGTCATGAGTTCTTTCAGTTTCACTCCTGATGGCTCTTTTAAGGCAACCACTTCTTGCTTTGTATAAGAAGAAACATCTTAAATTTGCAGGAGTGAAGGCAGAGAGTCAAACTGAAGGAGGGCACTGATCCCTCTTCACTCCCACATGTCAGTGAGGCTAATGAGACTGACGGGATGCAAAAGACAAGAGCTTATGAGCATTTCATGTGAGCTCGGGAGTTTGCGAAGGCGGACGTTGCAAAGGGGGGAGCCTGAAGGAGGGTTTCGAAGGACCTCTTTGACTTGTAGTCTGCCCACACACCGAACAGATCATTTTAACCAAAGCAACGTTGTGCTCTCGTATTCTTTTCTGTTCAAATCGCTGGTTCTCCTTTCAACCAGGGCTTACTGGTTTGCTAATATCTCCTCTAAGCGTCGCTGCGTGCACATCTGTGTCTTTACAGCTACTGGAGGTGCGGATGCAGTACGAGCTGAACGAAACAGAGTCTCCAGATGGCGGAGGGGGCGAGCAGACGTCGGCCCATCCCACCCCTGGTGCCTCCCCTCAGACGAGCGGCCCGCCTTCACACCCGTCCACCAGCAGCAACAACTCTGACGGAGGCAACATTCCCAGCCTCAAGTATGAAGCATGCATACAACGGAGACACTTGCATAAAGTTTCAAAAGCAGCAAGGGGCACTTTCATACACGCGCGTGCACGCACGAGTCTCGCTTTTAGCCTTGAGCACACTTGTACAGAGTTAGTCAGCGCCTGAAGCATTCTCAGCCAAAACCTTCCCATCACACCCCTGCAGCCACTCATGCCAGACTCTCCATACACCGAGCTGCTTCTCACATGCAGCTGCACCACTTGTGCGTTTCCTTTTCATTCCATTTTGTGTTCTTCTTCACAGGGTGCGAAGTACTTCTTTGAAGCAGTCTCCAGGTTACCAGGTGGACTTGGTGGTCCAGTCAGTGTGGGTGAATGGAGAGCCCCCTCAGCCCATCACCAGTCTGGCTCTGAATTCCACCTACAGCCTGTAAGAGAACCCGACATAACATTTCAGTCAAAGTCTCAGTCAACTTCAAGTGTTTTTCTCTAAATTATTGCTCAAGAACTAACTTTGTTTTACCTTTTACGTATTAAGCAGTCTAAGTACTATTTTAAATAAATAAGTTTAGAAATAAATGCCCTTTTAAAGGTCTAATTAAAGTCTATGTCACCAGCCACCTCTAAGTCCAAAGTTAGATCATTTTCTTGAAAAAAGATGGAATTTTAGCCTTTTTGGTCAAATATTGAAAACATTATGTGTACAGTAGTCCCTCGATTATCGTGGGGGATCCATACCCTGAAGCCCCGCGATGTGAAAAACTGACGTAGTGATAGTAGTACAAGTAGTAAGTAGTAGTTTATTTTAGTATTTATATATTTCATTCAACCTTTATTTATACAGCTTAGTTCCCATTGAGCTTCAAGGACTCATTTACATTTTTGGAACTCCGGTGACGTAATCGCTGGAGAAACAGGGCGAGAGCTGAGCTCCAGCAGAAAGCAACATAAAACAAAGATATGTATATGTATATATATATACATATGTATATATATACATATATATAGATATGTATATGTATATATATATACATATGTATATATACATATATATATACATACATATATATATACATATACATATACATATACATATACATATACATATATATACATATACATATATATACATATACATACACATATATATATATATACACATATATATATATATATACATATACATATACATATACATATACATATATATGTCAGGTTCCTCTGGTGTTAGACCCACGTGCAGGAAAGTGAACGAGGCAGGAGTTTAAAATAATAATTATTTATTTTAAACAAAAATGCTGTCAGGGCAGCCAAAAACTCACTCTGGTAAACTGGAGCAGAAACAGAGAAGGACATCAGAGTGGAGAGGTGAGGCCTGAGTTGTCTGTGTGAACAGAACAATGACCGGACACAAAGTGGAGGAGATGTAGGCTTTTTATAAGGCAGAAAGAGAGTGAGTAATGAGCTCAGCTTGGCAGGTGGCTGATGAGACAGGTGTGAATGATTAAGGCTACAGGCTTGAGCACAGAGAGACAGACTGAAAAGTGAGTGGGAAAATGACAGAGACTGAATGAGATAAACAGGAATCAAAGCTCAGAATGACAAAATGAAGACAGGAGGAAAACACAAATAAACATAAAGAAACAGAGCCTAAAGAAAACAGACAGGGACAGAACCTGACATAACCCCCCCCTCAAGGGTGGCACCTGACACCCCCAAGACGGACCCCACAAGAACAAGGGCGGGCGGAGGGAGGCAACAGGCAGGACGGCGGGCCAACATCAGCCCGATCCGGGGGACGCCCAGGAGGTCGCCCATCGCCATCAGCCAGATTCGGGGGTCGCCCATCGCCATCAGCCAGATTCGGGGGTCGCCCAGGAGGCCGCCCATCGCCATCAGTTAGTTCAGGAGGACGTCCAGGAGGTCGTCCATCGAGCGGCGATACGTCAGGCGGGCGACCAGAGTAACGCCCAGCAACGGCCGGAACACCTTCGTCACCTTTGTCGTCGGCCGGAACACCTTTGTCGTCGGCCGGAACACCTTTGTCGTCGGCCGGAACACCTTTGTCGTCGGCCGGAACACCTTTGTCGTCGGCCGGAACACCTTTGTCGTCGGCCGGAACACCTTTGTCGTCGGCCGGAACACCTTTGTCGTCGGCCGGAACACCTCTTTCGTCGGCCGGAACACTCGGCCGGAACACCTCTTTCGTCGGCCGGAACACCTCTTTCGTCGGCCGGAACACCTCTTTCGTCGGCCGGAACACAGACGTCGGCCAGAACACAGCCATCGTCATCGCCAGGACCCCCGTCGTTGGGCGCCGAGATGTTGTCGGGCGCCGAGGCAAGCGATAAGACGTCTGTGGCACTGGGACCCTCTGTGGAGGACGAGGTGTCTGCGACGCTGGGACCCTCTGTGGAGGACGAGGCGTCTGCGGCGCTGGGACCCCCGTCGTCAGGACCCTCTGAGACGTCGTTGAGGACCACCTCGTCGGGGACCCCGTCGTCAGGACCCTCTGAGACGTCGTTGAGGACCACCTCGTCTGCTTCGTCGAGGTCCTCGTCGTCGAGACCCTCGGAGACGTCGTCTGCTTCGTCGAGGTCCTCGTCGTCGAGACCCTCGGAGACGTCGTCTGCTTCGTCGAGGTCCTCGTCGTCGAGACCCTCGGAGACGTCGTCTGCTTCGTCGAGGTCCTCGTCGTCGGGCCCCTCTGAGACGTCGTCGTCCGGACCCTCGTCGTCGGGCCCCTCTGAGACGTCGTCGTCCGGACCCTCGTCGTCGGGCCCCTCTGAGACGTCGTCGTCCGGACCCTCGTCGTCGGGCCCCTCTGAGACGTCGTCGTCCGGACCCTCGTCGTCGGGCCCCTCTGAGACGTCGTCGTCCGGACCCTCGTCGTCGGGCCCCTCTGAGACGTCATCCTGACCCTCGTCGTCTGGACCCTCTGAGACGTCGTCGGGCGCCGTCGAGACTGCAGGCGAGGAGGGCGCCGTCGAGACTGCAGGCGAGGAGGGCGCCGTCGAGACTGCAGGCGAGGAGGGCGCCGTCGAGACTGCAGGCGAGGAGACCACCGTCGAGACTGCAGGCGAGGAGACCACCGTCGAGACTGCAGGCGAGGAGACCACCGTCGAGACTGCAGGCGAGGAGACCACCGTCGAGGCTGCAGGCGAGGAGACCACCGTCGAGGCTGCAGGCGAGGAGACCACCGTCGAGGCTGCAGGCGAGGAGACCACCGTCGAGGCTGCAGGCGAGGAGACCACCGTCGAGGCTGCAGGCGAGGAGACCACCGTCGAGGCTGCAGGCGAGGAGACCACCGTCGAGGCTGCAGGCGAGGAGACCACCGTCGAGGCTGCAGGCGAGGAGACCACCGTCGAGGCTGCAGGCGAGGAGACCACCGTCGAGGCTGCAGGCGAGGAGACCACCGTCGAGACTGCAGGCGGTGAGACCACAGTGGTTGGCACCAAGGGCAGGGCAATAGTTTGCAGGAGACGAGAGTGTGACCTTTCTCTCTCGGTCCAGGCTTCAGCAAACAGTCCAAACAGCCATGGGTCATCACCTACTATCTCCAACCGGGTAAACACCTGTATAAAGTCATCACTGGCCACCAACCTCTCCTGTAGATCATAGGAAGTGGCCACAGTGTCAATATATTTACGGGTTACCCGGTGGAGTTGGTCCCATTCTGAGCAGCGCTCGGTACTGTTCACAAAACCTGCTGGGTCTGGGTCTGGTCCGGTCATTCTGTCAGGTTCCTCTGGTGTTAGACCCACGTGCAGGAAAGTGAACGAGGCAGGAGTTTAAAATAATAATTATTTATTTTAAACAAAAATGCTGTCAGGGCAGCCAAAAACTCACTCTGGTAAACTGGAGCAGAAACAGAGAAGGACATCAGAGTGGAGAGGTGAGGCCTGAGTTGTCTGTGTGAACAGAACAATGACCGGACACAAAGTGGAGGAGATGTAGGCTTTTTATAAGGCAGAAAGAGAGTGAGTAATGAGCTCAGCTTGGCAGGTGGCTGATGAGACAGGTGTGAATGATTAAGGCTACAGGCTTGAGCACAGAGAGACAGACTGAAAAGTGAGTGGGAAAATGACAGAGACTGAATGAGATAAACAGGAATCAAAGCTCAGAATGACAAAATGAAGACAGGAGGAAAACACAAATAAACATAAAGAAACAGAGCCTAAAGAAAACAGACAGGGACAGAACCTGACAGCTGTTCTAGATTTAACATAAGTGTTAATCTGTTTAAATAAGGTAACAGTAATTTTAGTCTATTTATTGCAAAGGTTAAGGGGGTCTTAACATTTGTAGATGTTTTTGTTTATATTCATAAAGTATATATATATATATATATATTTCTGGCACGAGCATCGCGGACGAAGTGAAGAGTCGCCACCAGAAGCCACGAGCCGAGCTGGCTGACCGATTTTGGAGCTTTGATTGGAGGGGGCCGAGCGCAGAGCACGGACCTGAGAGCTAGCGTCTCGAGCCACAGGCTAAACTGGCTAGCCGACCTCGAAGCTGCCGCGACCAGAGAGATCGGCTGAACATGGACTGAAGAGCCGCCGACAGGTACCACGAAATAAACTAGTGCGCCAACCTCGGAGCTGTTGCGACCAAAGGAGGCTGAGCGCCGTGCAAGAACCGGGGTACCGCCGTCTGGAGCTACGAGCTGGGCTAGCATCGGAGCTACATCTGGAGCTACGTGCTGTACTAGCTGGGCTAACATCCGAGCTGCTGCGGGCGGAGGAGGCCGAGCACCGCGCGCGAACCGGAGGTCCACCGTCTGGAGCTACGAGCTGGGCCGAGCACCGTGTGCGAACCGGAGGACCGCCGTCTGGAGCTACGAGCTGGGCTAGCATTGGAGCTACATCTGGAGCTACGTACTATGCTAACTGGGCTAACATCGGAGCTGCTGCGACCGGAGGAGGCCAAGCACCGTGCGCGAACCGGAGGACCGCCGTCTAAGCCAGGCTAGTGAGCCAACCTCTTTGGATAACAGATCTGATTGCTGCAGGCTGCTGAGACCATGAGTTCTGATCTGATAACAGCTGATCTGGGTGCTGGGCCACAGCCACCATTGTTAGGCCTGTGAGCCTCGTGGAAGGGCCACGTGGCTCAGCAAACAAACCATCAACCAGAGACCTGCTACCACTAGACTACAAACTCTGTAAGTATGATGAAAAATAGAGGACAAAAGTCACAAGAGTCGGAGGGAAACAACTCAGCAGAAATGCAAGACTTTAAAAAAGCATTAAACTTTATGGGTGAATAACTAGCAAAATTATCAGCAAAAATGGATTGCCAGGCCGGTCTGGTTGATGAAATAAGACAACTGAGAGAACTGATAATCAGCAAAGACAATAAAATAGCTGAACTGGAACGAAAAATAGATGACTTAGAACAATGCACAAAGCAAGAGAACTTGGTGATCACAGGACTTGATGTTAGTAAGTGTCGGACATGGGTAAAAACTCTTACTAACACTAACCCAACTGAGGATGCACCACAGGAAGAACTACAGACTCTGGAGGAGCATATAGTTACTTTTTTACAGAACAAGAACATTGACATAGAACATGAGGACATTTCGTTCTGTCACACCCTGCCCAGTAAATCACAAAAATTCAAACCGTCAATAGTCGTCAAGTTCATTAGCAGGAAGTTAAGAAACAATGTAATTATGCAATCAAAAAAAATTGCAGGGAACAAACGTTTACATAAATGAACATCTAACCAAAAAAAATGGAAACATTGCACGTGAGGCAAGGTTGTTAAAATAACAGAACAAAATAGCATCAACATGGACAAGAAATGGAAACATCTTTATCAAAACACATGAAGGGTCCCAGGCTAAAATTATAAAAGAGCTGGAGGATCTGGAAAAACTTGGATGAACTCAGGAGATGACAAATTACAAATCAATGAAACAACTCACACACAAAATGGACATAATATACAGTGAAATGAACAAATACATTAGAACATGACAACATACGAAGACTCAGAACCTAAAATATATAATGTTGAAGATGTGATTGATGCAATTTTTTTTCCTGAAATAAAAGATAGTGAATATTATAATGAAGAGCAGTTTAATGACATCAATATAACAGATGGAGGTCTCTCTATTATTCAATTCAGTAGCAGAAGTATAAATGCAAATATATCCAAAATAAATAACAGATTACTTAAAACAATTAAACAGAACTTTTACAATAATCAAAGTCAACTTTATTGTCAGAACTGCAATATGTACAGGACATATACAGGATTGAAATTGCGTTTCTCTCAGTCCCTCGGTGCAACAGTAACCATTTAAACACTAAAACACTGAAACATTTAATAAACATAAGCATAAAATAGTAAAAGTGTAACACTGTCCTGAGTTTTTGCATAGTAGTATAAAAGTATGAAAATTTACACCAACACTAAAACACTAAACATTTAATGAACATAAGCATAAAATGAAATAATAAAAGTGTAATACTGTCCTGAGTTTTTGCATAGTAGTATAAAAAGTATAAAAAGTATATCTATAAAATAAACTGAAGGTTCTAGCATTGACATTTGCAAAGAGTGGCAAAGCAGCATATGAGTTAATGTACACAGTATATGTATGAGGTAGTTGATGTTGGTATAGAGGCAAAGTGGCATATGCAGTAAGGCACATAAGGCACATTGGGCATCCTTAAATAAGGCTAGTCAGAGAATACTGTATATGTATCAGCAGTAGTGTAGATATAAAAGTAGTGTAAATGTAAACAGTAGTAATAAATGTAAACAGTAGTGGTGTAGTGGTAATGGCAGTCGTCTCCCGATCGGAAAGTTGGCGGTTCGACTCCCGGGACCCGCACCATGTGTCGTTGTGTCCTTGGGCAAGACACTTAACCCTGAGTTGCTCCCGGTAGGACTGGAAAGCACCTTGCATGGTAGTCTGCCGCCACCGGTTTATGAATGTGTGTAGCATTCAATATATGTGTAGCACTTTGAGATTTTCAGTAATGAAAAGTGCGTTATAAATTGAATTAATTATTATTATTATTATTATTATAAATGTAAACAGATTAATAAATGTAAACAGTGAATGTAAACAGTAGTATGACTATAGGCAGTAATGTAATACAAACATTAGTGCAAATATGAGAAGTAGTGCAAACTGAATGAGCACATGACCGAGAGTTTAGTGAATAACCCGTTTGATGACACAGAGTCCAGTGTTAAAATCTTTGTGTTGTGTGGTAATGTGTGAGAAAGTTTTTTGTGTTAAGGCAGTTCAAATGGGAGGGGAGGCAGAGCAGGCAGAGTGTTTAGCATCCTGACTGCCTGATGAACAGAGCTGTCTCTCAGTCTGCTGGTTCGAGCCTGGAGACTCCTCAGTCTCCTCCCTGATGGCAGCAGTCTGAAGCAGCTGTGTAGTGGGTGTGTGGGATCACCTGCCATGCAGAGGGCTTTCCGAGTGAGGCGGTTGCTGTGTAAGTCCTGCAGTGAGGGGAAGGAGGTGCCGACGATCTTCTCAGCTGCTCTCACGATGCGCTGGAGGCTCTTGCGGCAGGATGCAGTACATGCACCAAACCACACAGTGATGCAGCTGGTCAGGACACTTTCTATGGCACCTCTGTAGAAGGTGCACATGATGGGGGTTGAAGCTCCAGCCCTTTTCAGCTTGCGGAGAAAGTAGAGACGCTGGTGAGCCTTCTTGGCCAGTGATGCAGTGTTCCTGCTCCAGGACAGGTCCTCTGAGACGTGCACTCCCAGGAACTTGGTGCTGTCTACTCTCTCCACTGCGGTGCTGTTGATGGTCAGAGGGGCATGTTGGGCATCCCTCTTCCTGAAGTCCACAACAATCTCCTTTGTCTTCTCCACGTTGAGAGTGAGATTGTTGTGTCCGCACCACAAGGCCAGGCGGCTCACCTCGTTCCTGTAGTCCGTCTCATCGTTGTTGCTGATGAGACCCACCACTGTTGTGTCGTCCGCAAACTTGATGAAGTGGTTGGAGCTGTATGATGGTGTGCAGTCGTGTGTTAGCAGGGTGAATAGAAGGGGGCTCAGCACACATCCTTGTGGGGCCCCTGTGTTCAATGTGATGGTGCTAGATGTGTTACTCCCGACCCGTACTGTCTGTGGTCTCCCGGTCAGGAAGTCTAGCAGCCAGTTACACATTGAGGTGTTCAGCCCCAGACTGTCCAGTTTAAGGATGAGCTGTTGGGGGATGATGGTGTTGAATGCCGAGCTGAAGTCGATGAACAGCATTCTAACATAAGAGTCCTTCGTGTCCAGATGTGTGAGAGCTGTGTGGAGGGCAGAGGAGATGGCATCGTCGGTTGAGCGATTAGGTCGGTATGCAAATTGGAAGGGATCCAGGGAGGCAGGGAGGACAGATGTGATGCTTTTCATGACTAGCCGTTCAAAGCACTTCATCAGGATGGGGGTGAGTGCTACTGGGCGATAGTCATTGAGGCATGCGGGCGTTGCCTTCTTTGGGACAGGGATGATGGTGGTGGCTTTGAAACAGGTGGGGACGATGGCCTGGCTCAGTGAGATGTTAAAGATGTCCGTGAAGACCGTTGCGAGTTCCCCTGCACAGTCCTTCAGCACACGACCAGGTATGTTGTCAGGACCAGAGGCCTTCCGGGCGTTAATCTTGATGAATGATCGCCTTACGCTGTCTGAGGACAGCGCCAGCACCTGGCCATCAGGAGAGGGGGGGAGTTTATGTGCAGGTGTGCTGTTACTTGCCTCAAACCGAGCAAAGAACTCATTCAGTTCATTCAGCGTAGAGGTTGAGCTGTCACAGGTCTGGGGGGATGGTTTGTAGTTTGTGATGGTCTGTATTCCCTGCCACAGACTGCGTGTATCCTTGCTGTCCTTGAAACGGTGAGCTATTTTCCTGGAATACTGCTTCTTGGCCTTTCTGATGCCCCGGGCCAGGTTCTTTCTGGCTGCCCTCAGGCCCACCTGATCTCCCGCTTTGAAGGCAGCATTCCTGGCTTTCAGGAGTCTGTAAACCTCTGCTGTCAGCCATGGCTTCTGATTAGCCCGAACAGTGATGGTCTTGAGGTTGGTTACATCATCAATGCACTTGGTGATGTATGAACATACAGTGTCTGAGTACTCCTGGAGACATGTGTTGTTGTTTGTGGTAGCAGCTTCTTTGAACATACCCCAATCTGTGGTGTCAAAACAGTCCTGGAGTGCCTCTGAAGACCCCTCTGGCCACACTCGTATCTGCTTGCGGACTGGTTTTGTGACTTTCACCAGTGGCCTGTATGCTGGCTTTAGCATAACACAGATATGGTCAGAAGCACCAATGTGGGGGAGGGGGAGGGCTCTGTAGGCATTTTTCATGGTGGTGTAAACTTGGTCCAGTGTGTTGTTTCCTCTTGTTGCAAAGTTTATGTTTCTGTATGTTTTTGGAAATACACTCTTTAAATCTACTTGGTTGAAATCACCAGCCGTGATGAGAAAAGCATCAGGGTGTGCTGTTTGCTGCTCACTGATGTGCAGATATAGTTCATTCAGTGCCTCACATCTAACTTTGCTGTTGGAGCTTGGAGGAATATATACAGCAACAATCATAACAGCTGTAAATTCCCTCGGTAAATAGAACGGTCTGCATTTAATAGTCATAAACTCCACTAAAGGTGAGCAGTGTTTGTAGACCACAGCAGCATCCAGACACCATGCGTTGTTGATGTAAACACACAGTCCCCCTCCGCGTGTCTTACCTCCCTCGAGGGTTCGGTCCGCTCTGTAGCATGTTAGCCTCTCGAGCTGGATAGCATGGTCCGGAACGTTGTTGTTTAGCCACGTTTCCGTGAATACAAACACACAACAGTCTCTCATAGTCTTTTGTGTCGTTCGTAGCAGGCGTATATAATCCAATTTGTTGTCCTAGGAGCGTACGTTAGCCAAAACCATGGATGGAATAGCCGGCTTGTGTGAGCTAGCTGCTAGCCTAGCTCTGATACCTCCGGGCTTACCCCACTTCTGCTTCCTGTCACGCCGTTTGTGGCGCTTCCACTGCGGGAGCGATGAAGGGAGGCTCGGTGCTGGCTTCCAGAGCAGGCCGCAGGCACGTAGATTCTCCTCGAGCTCGCTGCTTATTTCCAAATGAGCGTTTTTTCCGACATCAAGCAGGAACTCATGGCTATACTTGCGTTCTTGAACACGTAGACATGCCGAAGACGTGCCGGCACATTGCGGCATGCAGGACAAGACAGACAAAAGCACCGTGTTGTTGGGAGAGAGAGAAGCCGCGGCGTTTGCACGCGCCGCCATCTTGGACCAGTAATAGCACTGTCAGAGACTTGGCTCAATGATGATAACACAAATAATATTCACATCGAAGGGTATGAATTATTTCATATGAACAGAAATAATAAAAGAGGTGGTGGAGTCGCTCTATTTGTTAATAATGAAATAAAATGTAAATTAAATAGTGAAATGTCAATAATTGTTGAGAATATTATGGAAATGATAACAATATAAATAATAAACAAAAATGATAAAAACACAATAAATTGTGTATATAGATCACCAGGATCAAATATAGAAATATTCACTGATAAAATCTTGGAGCTATTGGAAAAGAGTTTTAATAAAAAAGTTTTTTTGTGTGGAGACTTTAACATTGATATGGGAAATAAAACAGATTCAAATAACATCAGTACATTTATAAATTCAATGTACAGTTTAAATATGTATCCGTTGATATCCAAGCCAACAAGAATTACAACTCATAGTGCCACAATAATTGATAATATTTTCACAAATATAACAAATGGAGATGTGATAGGTGGTATTTTAACGACCGACTTAAGTGATCATTTACCAGTTTTCACAATCTATAAAAATGTTCAAAGCATCTCAAAAGCAGTTACAACGAAGAAAAATATCATAAACACGTCAAAAAAAGCTTTGGATAAATTAAAAGATGATCTAGATAAACAAGACTGGAATGAAGTGTATGTTGATGATGTGAACAGATCATACGATGAGTTTATGAATATCTTGAAAGCTCTGTATCAAAAGAATTGTGTGCAAAAAAATTATACAAAGAGAAATATGGTTGACAACCATGGATGACAAAAGGGTTGAGAAATGCTTGTAAAAAAAGATTTTTTTTGTAATCATGTTTCTTGAAATTGCGAAGTCAGAACGCTGAAGAAAAATATAAAAAGTATAAAAATAAATTACCGGTAGTAGGGATTATAAGGAAACATAAGAAAGAATATTATAGTAAATTATTAGATAAAAGTAATGGTGATAAGAAAGCAGCATGGCGAGTAATGAATAGTGTTCTGAAGAATCATAAAACAAAAACTGCTATTTCAAAATATTTTGTAAAAGACAACAATGAATTTCATGATGAAAATGAAATTGTAAATGGATTTAATCAATATTTTGTGAATGTTGGATCAAGCCTTGCAGCTAAAATACCAAAAGTAGATAATAATGTGAGCCATTCAATTACAGGTTATGCAAACAGTATTTTCCTAAATGGAACTAACAAAGAGGAAATTTAGTTTAGTTTAGTTTAGTTTAGTTTATTTTATTTATTCATTTTACATTCAATACAAAAAATAACTTTACATACAGTATGAAAGAATTTTTTTTTTGAAAAATAAGAAAAAAATGAACATAAAATGAAAGGAGGCAGTGAGAAGAAAAAATCTTATTTGAACTGCCCCTTTTTTTCTCAATTACACGAGCAAATTAATCTGTAATAACAAAAACAGAGTCCCAGATGGGGGGACCATTTCTCAATAAGTAAATAAATAACATATCAACTTCATAATCAGTCTAATAAATTCAGTCCAATAATCAGTCCAATTTTTTACAACACAATATACAATAAAACAACATTTTTATGCATTTTTGTATTTTGTCAGCATCTTAGATCTAACAATTTTCTTGAACACAGACAATGATCCAGCATATTTAGTATCATTATCCAAATTATTCCACAGATCAACTCCCTGAATGGAAATCGAGCGTCCCTTTAAGCTGGTGCGATATTGAGATTTAACAAAAATTGCGGTTCCCTTCAAATTATAAGAACTCAGTCTCTTTATGAAAAGTTTTTGAATATTTGGGGGAAGTAAGGCATTTTGTGCTTTGTACATTAATAGTAGTATATTATAGTTCACCAAATCATAAAATTTTAACAATTTAAGTTGTTCAAATAATATATTTGATGGGTGACGGTATGGTTTACATGTAATTATCCTCACTGCTCGTTTTTGTTGAATAAAAACGGGCATGGTTATGGTCTTGCATGCCTTCCCCCAGACTTCAACACAGTAAATTAGATGTGGTAAAAAAATTGTATTGTACAATAAATACAACGCTTTGACATTAAATAAATCCTTGACTTTGTACAACACACCATTTGATCTAGCTAACTTGGTTTTGATCGAGTTAATATGCGGTTTCCAGGAAAGTTTATCATCAACTAATACACCCAAGAACTTTACCTCGCTCACTCTTTTTACTTCAATACCATCAATACTAAAAGAAAAATCCAAAAATTTCTTTTTCTTGGTAAATAACATATAATTTGTTTTATCAAGATTTAAAGATAGCTTATTTAATTTAAACCAGTCTTGTATTTTGACGAATTCTGTTGATAACAACTCAGTCATTTGTTTTAAATCATTACCAAAATAAAGAAAAGTTGTATCATCTGCAAATAAAATACAATTTAAGAGACCTGACACCTTTACCAAGTCGTTTACATACAATATAAATAATATAGGTCCAAGAATCGAGCCCTGTGGTACTCCACATGTAATTTCGCAGAGATTTGATCGTACATCATCTATATGCACATACTGCTTTCTGTTTTTTAAATAACTAGTAACCCACTGAAGTGCTCGTCCTCGAATACCATATCTGGTCAGTTTATCAGTAAGGATGGTATGATCAATTGTGTCAAAAGCTGTTCTTAAATCAATAAACAGACTTATACAGTGTTGTTTTTTGTCGATGGCTGTGGTGATTTTTTCGGTTAATTCAGTTAGGGCCATGGATGTGGAATGTTTGGATCTAAATCCGTATTGGCTATCACTCAATATGTGATTTTTGGTAAGAAATTTACCCAATCGATTTGCAAAAAGTTTTTCTAAAATTTTGGAGAATTGTGGTAATAACGATATTGGTCTATAATTTTCAAGGGCACTTTTGTCACCATTTTTAAAGATAGGGATAACCTTTGCTATCTTCATGTTATCTGGGAATATACCCTCTGATAGGGACAGATTACATATATAAGTAAAGGGTTCTAATACTTGAGTTATTATGGATTTAACAACCTCCATATCCATATCAATCCAGTCCCTAGATCTCTTTTCTGAAAAATTATCAACCACCTTCAATATTTTGTCTTTATTAATTTTGTGAAGAAACATTGTTTCAACACAACCATCGACTTGATATTTCACATTTACGTCAACTTGTGGAATATTGTTGGCAAGGTCTGGTCCCACGTTCACAAAGTAGTTATTAAAATTTGTTTGCAATAGAATCTGCGTCATTTATATCAATGTTGTTTTTCGTAAAATACTGTGGCAAGCTGGATTTGGTGTTTTGTTTATTCAAGACACTATTTAGTACTTTCCAAGTACCTTTCATATCTCATTTGTTTTATGTAGGAGTCCACTATAGTAATCCTTTTTTTGTTTCTTTATAATTGCTAGTAGTTTATTCTTATATTTTTTGTATTTATATTCCATCTCTGGAGTCCTGCATTTTAGAAAACAAGAATACAGGTAATTCTTTTTTTACAAGCATTTCTTAGACCTGTCGTCATCCATGGTTGGTCCATGGTACGTTTCCTCATATTGGTATTTAGTACACAATTTTTTTTGTACAAGCCATTCAAGATGTTTATAAACTCATCGTATGATTTATTAACATCTGTTACATATACATCATTCCATTCTTGGTTAATTAAATCAACCTTTAATCTATCCAAAGCTTTTTTTGATGGATTTATTATTGTTTTTTTAACTGCTTTTTTATGAGTTTGTTTTGTTTTGCAGGCTTCTTTATTGTAAATTGTGAAAATTGGTAAATGATCACTCATGTCAGCTAACATAATACCACTATTTAAGTTATCCTTTGATAAATTTGTGAAAATATTGTCAATTATTGTAGAACTATACGTTGTTATCCTAGTAGGGTTTAATATCAATGGAAATAAGTTAAAACTATACATTGAATTTATAAATTCAATAATGTTATCTGAATTTGCCTTGTTTCCCAGGTCAATATTGAAGTCACCACACAGAAAGATAGGTTTATTACTATTTTTAGCTAGTAACTCCATGATTTTTTTCAGTAAAACATTCAATATTTGAACCAGGCGATCGATAAGCGCAGCTTATTGTGAGGTTTTTGTCTATCTCATTTACAATTTCAATAGTTATTATTTCCATCAAATTATCCACCACTAAGGACATGTCACTTTTTAATCTACATTTTAGGGCATTACTAACAAATAAGGCAACCCCACCACCTTTTTTCTTAATTCTATTCATGTAAAATAATTCGTATCCCTCTATATGAGCAATATTTATGTTATCATCGGTTAACCATGTTTCTGATAATGCAATTATTGCGAAAGTTTTATTGAAGTTGTTTAAATAATCTGTTATCTTGGTTATATTGGCATTCAAACTTCTGCAATTGAAATGAATAATTGAAAGACCATCATTTGTGATTTTCATGTCATTAAACTGATTCGGAGTTATGAATTTGATTTCAGTTGAAGCTGGAAATAAATTTTTATCTGTTTCATCTTCAATATCATAAATTTTAAATTCTGATTTCTCAGATTCTATCATAATTTGTGTATATCTTCATCATAATCTTTGTTATGTAGATGTTGTTTTGAAAGGTTACTGGATCAATGTTAATCAACTCCATCTTAGTTCTAAATGTTTTCCAAGTCAAGTAAGTCTTTCACTATTTTTGGATGTGAGCCATCATGCACTTTAATCCATATTCTGCCATTTCTCGTCCATGTGGAAACAATTTTGTTTTGCTTTTTTAATTGTCTTGCTTCCCTTGCAATCATTCCATTTTTTTTTTGTCAGATGTTCATTTATGTACACATTCGTTCCTTTTAATTTTTTGGCTTGCATAATTATTTTATTTCTTATCTTTCTTGAAATCAATCTAAGCACAATTACTGGCTTGGATGTTCCTTTTTTACTAGGAAGAGTGTGACATATGGAAATGTCCTCGTCTGCGATGTCGATGTCTTTGTCCTGCAGGAACGACACCACCTGTTCTTCAAGAGTTCTCATTTCTTGGGGTGATGAGTCTTCGGTTATCTCCTCGTTTGCCTCTTACCGGGGTGAATGTTTCAGCTTTCAGCAATCAGTCGCACACACTGATGGAGGGACAGCCAAGCTCGACAAACCCGCCTCCGCCACAGCCGTGTAGAGCAGGTCCAACCGCAGGAGAACGTCCTCGCAGCAGCTGCACCACCGCCGCTCCCTTTGCTCGATGGAGCTAGTTTAACGGTTAGCTCCGCGGCTAGTCAGCCGAGCATCCACACAGCTGCCACACCACCGCCGCTCCCTTAGCTCGGTGGGGGAAGCTTAACATTTTAGCTCCACACTAGCTCCACGCTAGCTCGCCGAAGGCCAAGGCCTGGTCAAGGGGCTCACCAGTCCGCCGCTCCCTCTGTTCGGAGGAGCTAGCTGAGCGGTTAGCTCACTGCTAGTTAGCCGAAGTCCAAGGCGTAGTCAGGAGGCTCGCCGACTCCGCGACAGCAGTCGTTTTTCAGTCGTGCTCCAGTAGCCGTCGTGCTCCAGCTGCAATCGTGCTCCAGTCGTGTTTCCGCGGTCACAGCGCCCGAGTCCGGCACCCGAGCACCGGGGCCCTAGACCCGCTCAAAATAATGAATGTACTAAAAAATCTTACAGACTAGAGATCAAAGGACTGGGTGGATATGGATATGATGTTTGTAAAGGACATAATGAGTCATGTTATTGAGCCGTTTATATATATATGTAATTAAATGGAACTAACAAAGAGGAAATAATGAATGTAGTAAAAAATCTTACAGACAAGAGATCAAAAGACTGGGTGGACATGGATATGATGTTTGTAAAGGACATAATGAGCCATGTTATTGAGCCGTTTACATATATATGTAATTTATCATTTTCAACAGGAATATTTCCAGATAATATGAAAGTAGCTAAGGTAGTTCCTCTTTTTAAAAATGGTGATAAATGTGTGTTCAACAATTATAGACCTATATCCTTGTTACCACAGTTTTCAAAAATTCTTGAAAAACTATTTGTGAACAGACTAGATCAATTTATAGATAAACAAAATATTCTAAGCAACAGTCAGTATGGGTTTAGAGCAAAAAACTACATCAATGGCTCTCATGGAATTAATGGAACAAATAACTACTGCTGTCGATCAAAAACAATACNTATATGTAATTTATCATTTTCAACAGGAATATTTCCAGATAATATGAAAGTAGCTAAGGTAGTTCCTCTTTTTAAAAATGGTGATAAATGTGTGTTCAACAATTATAGACCTATATCCTTGTTACCACAGTTTTCAAAAATTCTTGAAAAACTATTTGTGAACAGACTAGATCAATTTATAGATAAACAAAATATTCTAAGCAACAGTCAGTATGGGTTTAGAGCAAAAAACTACATCAATGGCTCTCATGGAATTAATGGAACAAATAACTACTGCTGTCGATCAAAAACAATATTGTGTCAGTATTTTTGTTGATTTAAAAAAAGCATTCGATACTATTGATCACACCATTCTCCTTGAAAAATTGAACAAATATGGTATTAGAGGACCAGCATTACAGTGGGTATCTAGCTATTTGAAAGATAGGAAACAGTTTGTACAGATAAATGATGTAAGATCTGACCTCTGTAATATCACATGTGGAGTTCCTCAAGGCTCTGTACTTGGACCAAAGCTATTTATTTTATATGTGAATGACTTGGTAAATGTGTCAGGACTCCTTAAATGTGTACTTTTTGCTGATGATACCACATTTTTTTGTTTAGGTGAAGATATAGAACAAATGTTGGAATTGATAAAGACAGAATTTGTCAAAATACAAACTTGGTTTAAAATCAATAAATTATCATTAAATCTAGAAAAAACTAATTACATGACATTCAGCAATAAAAAGAAAACTGCTGATGTTTCATTCAAAATTGAGGGTGTTGAGATTTGTAGAGTGAATGAGGTGAAGTTTTTGGGTGTTATTATTGATGACAAACTGACATGGAAACAACACATACATTCTGTAAGAACATCTCTGTCCCCTTAAGATTATAACAACTTTGTCTTTTAACAAAATGCATTTGGATATTTAAAGGTAATGCATTATTTTGAGCCCTATACATAACTGATAAAATATTATAGTCTACCAAATCATGGAACTTCAATAACTTCAGTTGATAAAATAATGTACTTGATGGATGACGGTAATGTTTTCTAGTGATAATTCTTACAGCTCTTTTCTGTAATACAAAAATAGGCTTTGTGATTGTTTTACACGCTTTCCCCCAAACATCAATACAATAGATTAAGTGTGGAACAATGATTGTGTTATACAACAAATACAGAGCTTTATCATTCAATAGGTCTCTGACTTTGTACAGTACTGCAATCGATTTAGCTATTTTTATTCTTACAGAATTTATGTGTTGTTTCCATGTCAGTTTGTCATCAATAATGACACCTGTCGAAGTGTGCAGGACTTTTATATTGAAAACAGACTTATACTGCTACAAAGATCTTTACAACACATATACACACACATGGTAAGTTGCCTTTGGCACAGGGCTCAGAGCAGGGTGTAATAACACACCGTCAGTAACCCTAGATTAGTTTAATTTATATGGCATTTTAAACTCATAAGCAGAAAAACATGATGTATGTTTGTTACTTTTTATATGCTTTGTTTGTATTTTGGTAAACCATCTTTGTGTTATTGCATGGCAATTTGGTTAACCCTGTGCTATAAGAAATAAAATTGAGTCAGGCCTTTGTCAGGCCTTTAACATGCACACACTAGGCAGAAAAACCAAGGCCTCTGTGGAGCAGCAGGTCTCTCCCTGAGAAAATATAGGTCAAAGGAGATAACATTTGTTGCAGAGGGCTTAGGCTTCTCATCAAGAAGAAAGAAAATAGTTCTTAAAGTATTTAAAAAGTAGTGAATCTATCATCTCACACCAATAACAGAACAGAACATGTAAAACTCTACATGTTCTGCAGAAAGTTTGACTTGCAGAGATGCAATGAGAGTTTGGTTACAGAGAAAGACCTTTAAACTAGTTAGTTTTGGTGTTTTGACAGAGGCAGAGCATGGAGCAGGCACGTACGCGCATACACACGTACACCCACGCACACACGTGCACGCATGCACACACATGCACGCGCACACACACGCACGCACACGTGCACGAGCGCACACACACACACTCGGGTCTGTTCAGAGTGAGGGCTGTGCACTTTCACACAGCTACAGAAAAGAGTCATTTGGGAAGGTAGTTTTTGTTTTTTGCTTCAAGGACTGTTTAAATGTAACAAAATTTATTTTAACAAAATAATAAGAATAAGAATATTAAAGGATCCATACTAAAACATTCAGAAGCAAAGCGTTATTGCAGACAGCTGAGGCTTCTTATCAGGATATGAGCTTGCACACAGAGAAAACACACAAGGAGTTATAATAAATAATAACACATACGCTCTTGAGCAGGTCTGCTTGGGAGCAGAAGAAATATAGGTCAGATAGATAAAAACATGCACACTTTTTGGCAGAGCAGAAGGAAGGCTGCAAGGTTGATTCAAAGCCTGTTAGAAAGGGCAAGCATTTACAACAAAGAAAATCAGACATGCAATGGTTATGTGAAGTGTGTGTCAAGTAATTAACTGAATATATGATTGTGTATGTGGGTAAAATGTATGTTATTTTATGTTTTCTTTTATGATTCACAGCAAACTAAAGGATGCTTCACTGCTGAGGGTTGAAAAATATGGTTTTAAATATTACATAGCACCTTAAAAGAGTGTTTTTTCCACAGTTTGGGTAAATGTAGGTAAAAGTTGAAAATTTCTTCTGACTGAAGAAGTTGGAACTTTGCCAGATGACAGATGCATTGGGTCATTCTCTGCTGAAGGGAGGGTGAGACCAAAGGAGACATTATGTCATTGCTCAGTGAGGGCTGAGAGGAGGGGTAAAAAGTTACCTCATAACAGACCAATGAAAAAACAGGAAAATGACATGATGGTCTAGAATAGTGGGGGTCAAACCCTTTTCTTGAGTATAAATAAGGCTGTTTAAGAAGAGAAGTTGGCTGAAGATTTTTTGAAGACCATTTGGATTACTGGACAAAGACGGACGCTCTGGAACTAAAGAAGAAGATAGAATATTCTAAAAAGACTCTCCTTGGACAAAAAAGGAGATATTTTTGCTTCAGCCTGGATCCCTTGCTATTCTTCTTCAAAAATTGGATTAATTACAGAGCTGGAATATAGCCTCAAATCTTGATTCAGGATTGAGGTATTTTTTCCTTGCCTTTGGTAAATGGCCCTTGTGGATTTGCCGAACAGAAGGTAAGGAAATATTCCCATTCTTGTCCAGAGCATTAAAATTATATTAAATTTAGTATAACAGCAACAAGACTGCTACTACCTGAGGATGGAAAATCGGCTACAAGGATAACTTTGTTTGATGAAAGATTAAAGTAATTTTGGGAGAAGCTACGAGCGCTGACAGGCTGTTTACTTAGATAGGAACACGGTGTGCTTTCTTATCTTAGGCCTGCTCTGAAGCCTTGTTTGTCAGCTTGACAGAGCAATGAAGGATTAAAACATCATTTAAAGGAATATACTATTTTGCTGAAAACCTTGATGGATTCAGAGAGTTGATTGATTTTAAATCTGGAAGAGTTTAAAGAGAAGTTTTGTGCGTCGAGAGATCAGACTGCAGCAAGCTGAATGTTTGGAAAAGTTTGGAAGATAAGGAGAACGCAGTGTCCCTGTTCATCTTCTAACTGCGGCTGAAGGCCTCCCGTCAGCTCGACTGAGCAATGATGGATTAAAAGACGCTCTTTTGTGGAATACTATTTTTCCTGATCTGGAAATATTTTTGTGGAACAAAACAACATTTCTGGATAAGATTCAACATTAATTATGGAATACAACTGGTTGAAGATGCTGAAGTCATGAGGAATTAGTTGAATTTGCTGGATACTTTAAGAAGATTGGTTTGATTCAAAAAGAGTTTACTCCAGGACGAAAGAAGTGTTTTTGCGGCATTGGAATCTGCTCTGACGGGTCCTGACTTATCAGCTTGTTAAAGCTAAGGGAACACCGCTTCTGACGCCCTGGTTGTCAGTACCACGGAGCAGATGTTGGAAAACCTTGAAGAATTATATTGTGGAAAGAAGACTTGGATCGATGCCTGCATTCGGAGAGCTGATTGATTTTGAATCTGGAAAAGTTTAAAGAGAAGTTTTGTGCGTCGAGAGATCAGACTGCAGCAAGCTGAATGTTTGGAAAACAAGCTTTGATGAATTAAAGCAGAGAGTCAGGAGTGCAGCAGGCGAGTTGTTTCTGTAAGTACACTATGTTCCAATTTTAGGCTCCGGCCGGCTAAGGAAGGTCTCTCGTCAGTACCACAGAATAAAATGATGGATTAAACATCATTTCAAGGAAAATACTATTTTTCTGAACCCTTGGTGTAAAGAGGGACATCGGCTTGGAGACCTGGTCACTGAGTGCTGATTGTTTAAAGTCTGAGAGAACAGGATGGTCTCTCTGGTCACATCCTGCTTTGAAGAGCTTTGATCGTCAGTGCTGCACAACAAGGATTGATGGATTAAAGGCTGCCTTTTTGTGGAATACTATTTTTCCTGATTTAAAAATATTTTTGTGGAACAAAACAACATCTTTTGAAGTTGCTTAAGTCATGAAGGATTCTTTGAATTTGCTGGATACTTTGGGAAAATTGGATTAACTCAAAAAGAGTTTTTCTCCTGGACAAAAGGAGTGCTCGTTGCGGCTGCAGCGAGCTGAATGTTTGGAAAACAATCTTTGATGGATTAAAGCTGATTTTGCCGAATGGATCCTGGAGATTGGAAAATCAGTTATTGTTTTGGGTCAACCGGTCTGATCACGGAGTGAGACCTGCCAGCTAGAAGCTGACTGACCTTGGATGAAAAGCCAGGAGAACACGATGTTCTAATTTTAACCTCAGGCCTGCTTTGAAGGCCTTGCTTATCAGCATCGCAGAACAACTGAATGGATTACAATATCTTTGAATGGATAACACTTTGGAGGAATAATTGATTTTGCCTAGGAGGATCACCAGATTTTTTGGCCTTGAACAGTTTTGATGGATCACAACTGGGATTTTTAACACGACAGAATTACCTGGAGTTTTTCTGTGGAATTACAACGAAGACTTATTCAGTCTACTGGAAGTGCAGACTTTCCTGACTGGATAATAACAGGATTAAATGAAGATTTCTAAAGTGGATGATTACAAAACAAGTTTTTCCTGAAGGATTAAAAACACAAGCTTTTCCTATGTGGGATTAAACAAAGATTTGTTCAGTCTGCTGGAAGTGCAGACTTCTGATTGGAGTACAACAGCATCACCTGGAGGTGACAAGATTTCCTGATAGGATTAGAACAGAGTTTTCTGGTGGAAATAAAAACACAAGTTGGAACACACCAAGATTACCTGGATGGATTAAACATATTTGATCGGAATCAGATTATTGTAGAATAAACCGACATTTTTGAAGAGTATACAAATTATTATTGATTGGAGTAGAACTCAATTCAATTAAAGCTAAAAACACATTAAGGCCCAGCATGTGGAAGACATCTTTTGGTGAGCTGTGAATCATTTTTATCTCTTAAATGCAAATCATGTAACCTAATTAAATCTTTTCTGTAGTAAGTAGTGCTTATGCTGTTCCCTTGCAATTAAATAATAAAGAAACATATAAAACGTACAAATTTGGATTTTCCTTTGACTCACCTTGATATTAAATGATGGAAAACTTGGTTCAAAGATAACAACAAGATTACTGGAGGTTTTAAATGGTTGTTTTGGCTAAAAAGATATAAACAACATCCTGGAACCTTATTTTCCTAGGTTCTAAAATTTACCAGACGGATAACAATAACCATCTACAGAGGTAAGCTGTCGTTTAATATACGTTTCTCCGTGAGGTACGATCTGACTCCATTCTGCTAAGTCGGACTATCTATCGGAGTGAAAATAATGGGTGTGACGTTTAGATGGAGACAGTAACAGTCTGGTTGAATTACCTCGACTCAGCCTTAATTCTAACTAATCTTGAGACACATCGGGTAATACTCGTGTGCTAGGATAAAAGTTAAAAAACCCGTTACTGGAGAAGGCTGGAGTGAGGACTTGTCGCAAGGTCCTGCGGCTAACCTCGCTCACGTAGAATTTACACACCCAAAAACTTCACCTCATTCACTCTACAAATCTCAACACCCTCAATTTTGAGTGGAACATCAACAGTTTTCTTTTTATTACTGAATATCATGTAATTAGTTTTTTCTAGATTTAATGATAATTTATTTATTTTAAACCAAGTTTGTATCTTGACAAATTCTGTCTTTATCAATTCCAACATTTGTTCTATATCTTCACCTAAACAGAAAAATGTGGTATCATCAGCAAAAAGTACACATTTAAGGAGTCCTGACACATTTACCAAGTCATTCACATATAAAATAAATAGCTTTGGTCCAAGTACAGAGCCTTGGGGAACTCCACATGTGATATTACAGAGGTCAGATCTTACATCATTTATTTGTACAAATTGTTTCCTATCTTTCAAGTAGCTAGATACCCACTGTAATGCTGGTCCTCTAATACCATATTTGTTCAATTTTTCAAGGAGAATGGTGTGATCAATAGTATCAAATGCTTTTTTTAAATCAACAAAAATACTGATACAATATTGTTTTTGATCGACAGCAGTAGTTATTTGTTCCATTAATTCCATGAGAGCCATTGATGTAGAGTTTTTTGCTCTAAACCCATACTGACTGTTGCTTAGAATATTTTGTTTATCTATAAATTGATCTAGTCTGTTCACAAATAGTTTTTCAAGAATTTTTGAAAACTGTGGTAACAAGGATATAGGTCTATAATTGTTGAACACACATTTATCACCATTTTTAAAAAGAGGAACTACCTTAGCTACTTTCATATTATCTGGAAATATTCCTGTTGAAAATGATAAATTACATATATATGTAAACGGCTCAATAACATGGCTCATTATGTCCTTTACAAACATCATATCCATGTCCACCCAGTCTTTTGATCTCTTGTCTGTAAGATTTTTTACTACATTCATTATTTCCTCTTTGTTAGTTCCATTTAGAAAAATACTATTTGCACAACCTGTAATTGAATGGATCACATTATTATCTACTTTTGGTATTTTAGCTGCAAGGCTTGATCCAACATTCACAAAATATTGATTAAATCCATTTACAATTTCATTTTCATCATGAATTTCATCGTTGTCTTTTACAAAATATTTTGAAATACCAGTTTTTGCTTTATGATTCTTCAGGACACTATTCATTACTCGCCATGTTGCTTTCATATCACCATTACTTTTATCTAATAATTTACTATAATATTCTTTCTTATGTTTCCTTATAATCCCTACTAATTTATTTTTATACTTTTTATATTTTTCTTCAGCGCTCTGACTTCGCAATTTCAAGAAACATGAATACAAATAGTTCTTTTTTTTACAAGCATTTCTCAACCCTTTTGTCATCCATGGTTGGTCAACCATATTTCTCTTTGTGTAATTTGTTTGCACACAATTTTTTTCATACAGAGCTTCCAAGATATTCATAAACTCATCATATGCTCTGTTCACATCATCAACATACACTTCATTCCAGTCTTGTTTATCTAGATCCTCTTTTAATTTTTCCAAAACTTTTTTTGACGTGTTTATGATCTTTTTCTTCGTTGTAACTGCTTTTGTGATGCTTTGATCATTTTTATAGATTGTGAAAACTGGTAAATGATCACTTAAGTCGGTCGTTAAGATACCACCTATCACATCCCCATTTGTTATATTTGTGAAAATATTATCAATTATTGTGGCACTATGAGTTGTAATTCTTGTTGGCTTTGATATCAATGGATACATATTTAAACTGTACATTGAGTTTATAAATGTGCTGATGTTATTTGAATCTGTTTTATTTCCCATATCAATGTTAAAGTCTCCACACAAAAAAACTTTTTTATTAAAACTCTTCTCCATTAGCTCCAAGATTTTATCAGTGAAAATTTCTATATTTGCTCCTGGTGATCTATATACACAACTTATTATTATGTTTTTATCGTTTTTGTTTATTATTTCTATTGTTATCATTTCCATAATATTATCAACTATTATTGACATTTCACTATTTAATTTACATTTTATTTCATTATTGACAAATAGAGCGACTCCACCACCTCTTTTATTATTTCTGTTCATATGATATAATTCATACCCCTCGATGTGAATATTACTTGTGTTATCATCATTGAGCCATGTCTCTGACAGCGCTATTATCGTAAAAGTTCTATTTAACTGTTTTAAGTAATCTGTTATTTTGGATATGTTTGCATTTATACTTCTGCTATTAAAGTGAATAATAGAGAGAACTCCATTTGATATATTGATGTCATTAAACTGCTCTTCATTATAATATTCGCTATCTTTTATTACAGGAATTTTTTTTGCATCAATCACATTTTCAACATTATATATTTTAGGTTCTGAGTTAGGTTCTGATAATTGATCTTGCTATTTGCATTTATATTCTGTTAACTTCTCTCCCTCTTTTTCTTTCTGATTCTTCGGCGCCCTCTCATCCCGCCACGGCCCCAGAGTGGTGTTTGGCAACAGTAACGGTCTGGCAGTGGTAGACTACGTCCAGAAGACAGTCGTACTCAATTTAGGAACTGTTGAGCTTTACGGCTCCAACGACCCCTATCAGAGACAGCTTCGGTCGCCAAGAAAAGCACGACAGCCTTCAGGAGGTCAAGAATAACTTATCTTTACTTTTCTGCTGTTCAGCCATAACCATCATTTGTTTTATCAAACATGCAGTTTAATTTCAATGTGTTAATATTACACTTATATTCAATTCAGTTCAGTTTATTTACATAGCACCAAGTCACAACAGAAGTCGTCTCGGGGCACTGAACAGAAACATTCATTGATATAAAATAATTGAACATTATTTATCTGAGGAGCAGACTGCTTTGAGTTTAACTCCATCACAGAACTCTCATCTTGAGCAGCATGAAGGTAACAGTGGAAAGGAAAAACTCCCTCATGAGGAAGAGACCTTTAGCAGAACCAGGCTCAGGACAAGCGGCCACCTTCTTCGACCAGCTGGGTTTGGTAGGAACAGATACACAATGGCAGGTCAAGAATCACATATACGAAAGAAATAGTATCAAATGAAAACTATTCAATTTTAGCAAATCATTTAAGGAAATTAGGTCAATTTGTCCTCTAGTATCCTGATGCATGCTCAATAATCCAGGTAGAAAAATCTAAAAAAGCTAAGCCTGGTCCCCTGGACATTCAAAAACAAAACAAAACAAAAAAGTAGAAGCGTTTCGTCTTTTTTCCGAAAGACTTCCTCAGTCTGACGAAACGTTTCTACTTTTTTGTTTTGTTTTTTGAATGTCCGGAGGACCAGGCTTAGCTTTTTTAGATCAGCCCTAAGGTGAACTTTTGTTTTCTTTTTAGCTGTGCTTCAGTCTAAAAGGCTAAAAAAGACACAGTGACATGTACACCTCTTTTATCAGTTATTAAATGTCATCTTTTCAGCCGTGACCGCATAAACACAACAACGCTCAAAGGAATTAGATTCTGATTTACATTTTTGCATTCTGCGTCCATCAAACGACAAGTTTAGGTTTTGATTAAACGTGAAGATTTATTGGCAGTGAAGCTTTAATCCCAGGTGAACAGTCCCTGATCTAATCTGTAAACTGATCCAAATATGAGAATCAATCAAGTTGAACACGCGCTGCAGTTGGGAGGATGCTGTTCAGGCATAATTCATGAGACTGATACATGACAAAGCATTTTACTAACAGGAAGTACTTACTCTCTGAGCTGTGAATGACTTTGCTTGATTATGTGTCTCACTATATTGTTATTGTTTAGCTTTTAGTCTTACATACTTTTATTGCAGCTCATTCTCTCCTCATGCAGGATGCTTTAAGTGTGGACACATCGCCATCATGTGTTAGTCAAGAGCAGTACAGCTGCATGACAGTAACACTAAAGTCACCCATAGGTTTTACTGTTATATTTCTATTATGAGTGTGCAAATGCTGAGAGGTTACTCCTTCATTTAATGATGGCTTATAAACAGTTACACAGGTCACGTGTATCACAGACAGAAAATACACATTCATGCACAGGCTCCTGTAAAACACAAGAATATGTGAGTGTAACACTGCACTAAAACCATAGATATACGGGAGTATCAGATGTGGTATATCTCCGCATCCTTCACATATACGGACAATTTCCGGGAATTTCCGTATCGCATCCTCGGAAAATCCAGTTTCGGATATTCCCGGATACGAACAGATCCGAACTTTATTGATCCTTAAAAAATCACAAAATCCGGATACTTTATCTGCTGCAGATCCAGAAATATGTGGCTCTGTTATCCCTCGGGATTACTGCTTACATCTCTTCGGATACTTGCCGCATATATGACGTATGATTGTTTTATATTTACGTATACGTGACATGTCAGTCAGATATTTATGGATTTTTTATCTGTGAAGTATCTGTGAAGTATGCGATTTCTCAGAGATCCAGCAGATCTTTGACGTATCACGTTGAAGATGTCAGTCGTATATTTATCTGTGAAGTATCTGTGAAGTATCTGTGAAGTATGCGATTTCTCAGAGATCCAGCAGATCTTTGACGTATCACGTTGAAGATGTCAGTCGTATATTTATCTGTGAAGTATCTGTGAAGTATGCGATTTCTCAGAGATCCAGCAGATCTTTCACGTATCACGTTGAAGATGTCAGTCGTATATTTATGGATTTTTATCTGTGAAGTATCTGTGAAGTATGCGATCCCTCAGAGTTCCAGCAGATCTTTGACGTATCACGTTGAAGATGTCAAGTCGTATATTTATCTGTGAAGTATCTGTGAAGTATGCGATCCCTCAGAGTTCCAGCAGATCTTTGACGTATCACGTTGAAGATGTCAGTCGTATATTTATCTGTGAAGTATCTGTGAAGTATGCGATCCCTCAGAGTTCCAGCAGATCTTTGACGTATCACGTTGCAGATGTCAGTCGGATATTTAAGGATTTTTATCTGTGAAATACCTGGAGGTATGCGATCCCTCGGAGTTCCAGCAGATCTTTGGCGTATCACGTTGCAGATGTCAGTCGGATATTTAAGGATTTTTCATTTATGCAAATTCGTGCACATTTGGGAATATTTGGATATATTGGAGAAAAAAAAGAGTTAGTAATTTTGTACTGTTGGTTGAAGAATATTATTGTTTAACCTGACTGTTGGAAAAAGTTGGTTGAAGATTATTATTGTTTACATGGTTTGACTACTGTTGTTTAATCTGATTGTTGGAGATAAGGGGCAGATATAATAAGATGCCACCTTTCATTTTTTTACATTTTGTACAATATCATTATGAGATTGCCTTGTATTGTTTCTTTTGTAAAAAAATGAACAAATTTA
>JBBPBX010029898.1:9563-35575 GCA_038048925.1 Garcialebias charrua
CACCAAAGTCCATGCTCAATAATCTACGTATAAGATCCAGCAATGTTCAGTCAGGTCATTTGGACCTTTTATTTATTTATGTATTTTTTATGCTGAGACGTTTCGCCCTCCATCCAAAGGGCTTCATCAGTCTGAGGAAACACCAAACAAAGCTGATTCTCCACCAACAGTCAATGGTGGACAGTATCGAAATACATTTACTTGAGTACTGTACTAAAGTATAATTTCTGAGTATCTTTACTTGAGTATTTGTGTTTTTGGGAACTTGTGACTTTCACTCCACTACATTTCAAAGACAAATATTGTACTTTCGACTCCACTGTGTTTCTAGGAACCCTCTCGTTCCTTTTGGCTCAGCTTTGTAATCTGCTGTCGCTGCTTTTCTTTCCTGAAATGCAGTTGGCCAGTTGTTAGTTCAGGTATTATTCTACATTCATCTGTGTGGATCATTCATTATTTTGTACGGTAAGCTTCTATTTAAGTATGGCAGTACTTTCAGTTATCAGTGTTACTGTTTCCTGTGTGTTAAGTTGTTGCGGTCCACCAATAGGGGTGTAACGGTACGTGTGGGTGTACCAAACCGTTTCGGTATGGCTCGTTCGGTTCGGTCCACCTGCGTACTCTTTCTGTCATTTTTTCATCCATCCATCCATCCATTATCTTTTACCCGCTTCTTCCATTTTTGGATCACAGGGGTCGCCTGTGCCCATGTCCAGCAATCACTGTGCGAGGGGCGGGGTACACCCTCAACGGGTCGCAAGTCCATCACAGGATGCAGTTAGTGAGGACATGAAGGTACCGTATTTTCCGGTGTATAGGTCGCACCTTTTTTTTTTTTTTTTTTCAAGGCCTGCGACCTATACTCAGGTGCGACCTATATATGGCTTGTTATCACTTTCGGTGAAACAAATTTTTAAATCCAGCTCATTTCACAATTACGTTCATTTATTAAGGAAAAGTTCAGCTCAGACATATATTTGCTATAATTTTTATCAAACAAATAATTGTTTTTAAGTGTTAATCTTCTTAAAAGCCTTGCTGTGCGCTCCTGTGGCAGACATTTGCAGCAGAGCTAAACGTAGGTGCGACCTATACACCAGTGCGACCTATCTAGGGATTTTTCCAGTCTAGGGGTGTAACGGTACGCTAAAATCACATTTCGGTTCGGTTCAATTACAAGGAGGGCTCGGTTCGGTTTATTTTCGGTACAAAAAAAAAAAAAGACAAAATAAAGACTTACAAAATGTTTATTTTGAAAATATGCCAAAAATATGTTTGTATTGTAGTAATAAATAAAAGTGACCCATTTGGATGATATTTTAAATAAACAGCACTCTACAATAAATAAATTACAGTATATTAAAAATAATAAAAATCTTAATAAATACTAGGGGTGCACCGATTTCAATTTTCTGGCCGATCACCGATTTTTAGAAAGTCTGACCTGCCGATTCCGATTTTCCGATACCGATTTTCAGGTGTGAAAAGGTCAAAATGTACCTTAAATTTTCCAATCTTACTTTATTGTAAACGAAGTTTAAAGGGGACCACACATGCAAAATTCACTTTTTAATGTTTTTTTTACTAAACTTTGGGTATTTACTTCATAAAAAAACAGTCCTTGTGCCAAAAAAATGCACCCAGTGGTTTATTTACTCTAAGTAGATTTATTTGTCTGTGATTAAAAACGCTCCGTTTCACACTTCCTGCGGTTTGTGATGTCACAAACCGCAGCCAATCACCTCAAACCTGAGTCCAGCCCCTCACCTAGCAACCCCTGGTGATGCTCCACCCACTTGAGTATAAAAGATGTCACGGTTGCCTAGCGGTTTAGGAGCTGACCTGGCGGTCATTTATTCATTTATTTAGCCCATGGGGGGCTAGGGGTTTGCCCTGCTCCAGCCATGCAGCACATCTCGAGTAAAACCAGAATGTTTTATTACCTTGTTTGAATGAACTCTGTCTCGTTGAAACTGTGCACACACACTCTAGCGGTTTGGACTTGTTTCTTATATGATGAAGGACTACTGTTGCACAACTGTCAGTTTGGTTGAGCGGTTACGACACTTGACCGCCACGCAGGAGAGCGGAGATCGCGTCCCGTCAACGGCATCTTTTTTTCCCCCCCTTTTTTTTAAAGCCTTTTGTTTCGGAGAAATCGGGGTGAGACTAGAAATATACATCGACATAATAATACTTTATAATTGTTATTTTTACGTTTTAGTTCAATTTTTAGTGTAATATCGCTCCCAACGCGAAGCCGGCAGAAAACTGTGCACACACACACTCTCTTCGCGTAATGAGTAATAAAAAAGAGCCATCAAGCACCACTGATCGATATATTTTCAGATTAGCAACTTATTTATTTTAAGAATACCTTTCACTTCATCAAAATCTAATCAAAACTTCAGCGTTCTAAATGTAGGTGGTTGTGATTATTTCTTATACGACGAAAGTCTATTTTTGCACAACTGCACGGTTGGCCCAGAGGTAATGAACCGGACTCGTCATCCGAAGGACACAGGTTCGCGTCACGGTCGCGGATTTCTTTTTTTTTTTTTTTAAGCCTTTTGTTTTGCAGACCGCCGGCGAAGACACCATCTGCGTGCGGGAGTTGTTGCGAGCTACTGACTTTTGACGTCCGGGGGTCCGGTCAAAAGTTGCCTCATGCGGATAAATTAACTGGAGACATTCTGTGAACTTTGTGTGTGGACTGAAGCACGCTCCAACAAGCGCCGCATGCAACGAGCGGAGCACACCGCCCGCTCGGAGAGGAAAAGCTATCATTAGCCTCGGAGCTAATGCTAAAAACAGGAGCTGCAAATGGCGGCAAGCGCAGAGGGCTTTTGGTAAGTTATCTTAAGCTACTAGCACTAACAGTAAGTCAAATGAGTAATAAAAAAGAGCTAATTTTAAAATAACAACATATTAGAGATACTGGCTGTTGCAGAGGGCGTAGTTAATGTAAATAGGTCTTTGTAGGGCGTGGCTTTCAGACCTCATTATTCATAAACCGGTCGTTTAGAACGGAAGTGAAATTTGGCAGAATTAGAAAGGGGATATTTTTTAATCTAAGCATTATTTTGTGTATAAAATTGACTGAAAATGGTCTGGATAGCCCACAGATAAACCACAAAAAATTATATATCCTACATTTGGTCCCCTTTAACCATTAAAAAAATCAGTTCTTTTTACTCTTTCACTTGTTACATTTTAAAAAACAAAACAAAAAAAGATAATGCAGCATGTGTAACATTTTCAAGTCAGTGGGTAATAAGAAATAACACTCGCACAGGTAAGTTTGTCCTCACAGACTTATTCCAGTCACTTTTTCATTAGTGGCAGGTTTTTCTTGATGAACAAAAGCATTTCTGCTTTGTCACCAGACAGGCGACTTCTTTTCTCATCTACTACATGTCCAGCCAACTAAGCAGGCGCTCGCTTTCAATGCTTGTGCATGGAGCAGAGAGGTAGGTTCAGGAAAGATGAGGGAAACAATTTTCATTAATCCTAGACCAATGGGTCCTGGCCCCTTTCGACAGGAACCTCTGATAGGTAGTTCTGTACCTGCATAGCTGAAGGGCTGGCCAGCTGTTGCTCCTTTTCAATGTTCTCCTTTAAGATTTCATCTTGAACTGCAAACAGTAGACTACACCTTTTTGCTGCAGATTCATCGATGTCAGGAGGTCCCACTTCAGAGAATGTTCCTGCAGCAGGTGTGCATCTGGTCCCCCCCTCTGCTGAGAAGTAGTGATTCTTGTACCTTGTTTTGCATAAACAAAGAAAGATGGGTCAATCATTGTGTTTTGTATACATTAAAAGATTTTTTAAATTGCATGTAAATAAAGAAATGCATATAAATGCATTTCTTTATTTACATGCAATTTTAAAAAACATTTAAATTAAAAATAAACATTTCTTGATTGAAATTTTCAATTAAGAAATTTTTATTTTAAATTTAATTTAAATGTTTCTTGAAATATAGCAGTAGGTTGTAATTGTGATTAAATAGAATATTCACAGTTACTTACCTTGGATCCAGAATAGTATTCAAGCTGTACAGAAGCTCATGCAGCATCTTTTCACAACAGCCTCCCTCCAGCAACGTAGTTTTGGTTTTACCCACACCACGGTCTGTGCTGGCTGGCCTCTCCGTTTGAGTGAAGTGATGGCTGGGATTACAGTTTAAGAGTACTTGATTACGTTCAAATTATCCACTGTGCAGTAAAACTTAACATGGACATTAAACTTACAGCAGAAGTCCAGATGTCTGTTGTAAAGCTGAGAGTATTTGGATTAGCTTTTAGCAGGCTGCGGGTGTCTCAGAACGTGGCCGAACATCTCCGGTAATGCAGCATCAGAAAAATATCTCCGACTCGGCATATTTAATCGTGGGCTCACGTGCTCCATCAAGCTTCTAAAACCTTGGTCCTCAACGACTGAAAAGGGCTGGTCGTTTAATGCCATGAACTCCATCACTTTCCTCGTGGTAGCTTTGCTCTTTTCGTTGCTCATAAAAGTTAACAGCAGCACACCGACTGGCTCTTTGATAGCGCTAGCTTTAGCTTAGCATTAGCTTGGTTGCTCGCTTCAAACGTTGCACACTTGGCTGCGTGCTGATTTCTTAAATAGCGAACAAGGCTTGTTGTATTAAAGGTTTTTGTTGTGGCTCCACCACGACTTACTTCGGCTTTACACAAGTTGAGATCTTTTGCTCATTTTAAAATAGAACTTCCAAACAGACAACATGGCTGCTCCGAGTGGCCTGTGTTGACTGTTTAATGCGCATGTGCAGACGTGACCTGGTGAGTCAGCCCCCTCTCTGCCCCCCCTCCCCCTCTCTCACAGCAGAGAAAAAAGGGACAGCGGCATTTTCAGACTTTTGCGGCGATCGGTGGATAAAATCGGCTTCTCATTTAACGATCGGCCGATCGCCGATTTCCTCAAATTAAGAAAATCGGGGCCGATCGATCGGCCGGCCGATTTATCGGTGCATCCCTAATAAATACAATAACAGTCATAACCAGAACAATAAGCAGCAACAGGCTGTTTACAGTCTAACTAATCAAGTTTTTGTCCAGTAGCAGCAGTGTGGCTGTATTTGTCCTCATTACTCACAACCAGAGTTCAGTTCAGTCATCACACACTTCTTAGCTGCAGCAGGTGATCTCTGGTGGATTTCCCTGAAGTGGAAGAGACATGCTACCTCTGTAACTGGAAATACTGGAAATAAAAAACAGAGGTAAAAAAAAAACAAGTTAATAAGATTATGATTTATAAATAATAATTATAATAAAAGAACAATACCTCTTGAACGGTTGAATCTCCCACTCATCATCAGGGCAGGGCTTAAATCAGCTCCAGGACTTGTTCACAATCAGTTTTAGTTTTTTCATAAAGAGCTGAACTTTTTGACTTAAGTGTTGACGTGATGGATGTCTCATAGCAAGGATCAACTGCGCATAAAAAACATTCAGACTTAGATTCAGATCTTTAAAAACTCATACAGTTTGTGTTATTGCTCTGGACCGCTCTGATTACCTGATAAAAGTTGTTTAAATGCAGCTGCTTTTAGCAGTGTTTCTGCAACAGCTGCTGTTTCTGTTCACATTCCGATGACGTAGTTTCCAGCGCGTTCACGTTAGACGTGTTGCTGCTGCAGAGAGCTGCGTCACGCAGCTGCTGCAGAGCCAGTCTTCATGAAACAAACACAGCTTTGAACGTGCGCTCGTCTTAACAAGAAAGCCATAACGTTCCCAAACAGGGAGCAGCTAATGGCTAATAATGCTGTGCGTGCTGCGCAATAATAGCTCCGTGCTGAAACGCGCCCAGGAAATTTTGTTCCGCGGCGCATATATTAACGTTCAATGAGTGAAAAAATAACCGAAACGGTACGCAGGTGGACCGAACCGAACGTGCTGTACCGAAACGGTTCGGTACACCCATTACAACCGTTACATGCCTACAATCTATTGGTGATAATTGGACAATGCGACCTATACACAGGTGCGACCTATATACCAGAAAATACTGTAAAAGGATAATTAAAAGGAAAAGTAGTAAACAAACCGTTAGATTATGAGGCAGTAGGGCTGGGCCATATCATATTGTTCCTGGTAATACCGGTAAAAAAAGCTTGCCCAAGCAAAAAAAGTTATATCATGATATGCTAATTTCATGACGTAATACGTCAGGGCGCCCCGCCCCCTTAACAACCGAGCACTTCAAACGACCAAACCTAACTGCGCAGCCCCCTTCCACCAGTCTGTACTGGTGGAACGCTAGCTAAAAAGCTAAAAACAAACAACGTGCGTCTCAGCTTCTCTCCATTCAGCAACTGCAGGTACAGACAGCTGAACTGTCTCCCCCTTCCCCCACCCCTCTCTGAGCAGCCGGTGCTGCATCTCCCCTTGCTCTAAACTGTTGGTACAAACACGCGCGGCTCAATTGTCTCGAGTTCCACAGTCGGTCCACGGACCGAGGCAGGTGATCAGAGACAGATCAGTCAGAAAATGAATCATTCCTGCATGAATAGATGAAGCTGAAACACGAACAAGCTTCAGGGTCAGCTGATCACCTTGTTACAAGTTCTGGAAGTTCTAGCTCATTTAAAGGCAACATATATTTTGTTGCAGGTTACATTTATGCTCAACAGATCTTAAACTTAATTTTATTTAGTTGTTTTAGGAAACTACACCAGCAATTTAGTTTATGTGGTGGATTTTGTTGGTCTATATTTTGTGCAGACTTTTTCAATCTAAATAACAGATCATTTTATTTTTATACTTGGAGACTGAATACCTTACTAAATAAAGTAATTTCAGTAAAATTACCCCTTGTGGTTTTTTTGAATTTTATATAATACTGCAAAGCAACATGTTAAGTTAATTTTGTCAAATAAATAAACTTGATTTCTTTTTTTTGTTTGTTTGTTTTTGTTATATCACGAAATGTATCGTTATCGTGATAATGCTCTGAAATATCACAATATAATTTTTGAGCCATATTGCCCACCCCTATGAGGCAGTGTAGAATACTAAAAACAGGAACATGTATGATGCTGTCTTCTCAAAAAAGACACTATTTTTTGTAACGATAGAGGATTAAAAATATTGCTAATTATCAGTTATGAGTTAAGCTCATAAGATATGCATGGTTTATGCAAATAACCTCGTTGTTTTGGCACCACCTCTCTCTTAAGAGGAAAATCTGTCTCTTCTTCTTCTTCTTTCGGCTTTTCCCTCTTCAGGGGTCGCCACAGCGAGTCATCCTCCTACACCTCACTCTGTCCTCTGCATCCTCTGTCCACACTCCAACTACCGGTATGTTAAACTGAATTCCCACCCTGACAAGCCAAGATAAATATTGATAGACCTTTTAAAAACAGTTTATGGAGCAAAACATTAGTTTACTAGCTAAAAACACGTGTCAAGGTGAACAAAGAACAACGCGGTTGCATCATCAACACGACAACAATCACGTTCGATGCTCTTTAGAAAACACAAACAGCTTAGAAACATCCTCTAATTATTAGGCGACATACAGTATCATATAATAATCACTGTAAAGTACGAAATGTGTTACTGAGTTAATGATAAACAATGAACACTGAACAGCTAAAACGAGTACTGTGCTAAACAACAACAATGCCGCCTCACACCCGTTTTGCGAGCCGTTGTCGAGGCACAGCGGCTGTTTAAACATATCATTATCGTTACTGTAAAGAACTACAATGCCTGAATGCGTTAATGTGAAGTTAAGGCTGAATAAACCACAAAGAACTGCGAAAAAGAGTAAAAAGTAACTCTTTCACTCACTGTTGATGCGAGGAGCAGCCATCTTGAAACGATGATGTCGGCGATCTCGGGTACGGTGTGATGGGACCGAGTTCACGAGTTGGAATTACGACCTGAGGGGGCGTTCCAGACAGTTCATATTTACTACTCGGAAACACGTAATTACAACTTCCGAGGACAATGGAACGCAGCATCAGTGCCGGGTGGGAGTGGGGGGCAAGTTCGCTTTGGTAGGCGGGGTGCTCAGTTCTGTTGACGGGATGGGGCACCCCGCTTGTATAATGGTAGGGGAAACACTGGGTGTATATGAGCCTTTGTGCTTGTGTGCTAATAAATGTTGAGTCAGAAAAATAGAGACAAAAAAAGAAAGTGAAATCATAATGAACACGTAAAGATAACAGATAGAAGAAAAAATATAAAAAGAACCCCCCTACCATATTAAGTGCCATGCCACTGTGTACCACCAAAATCTGTGTAACCCACCAACCGAGCTGTGCTGAACAATTACATATATCTGGTAAGTAATGTTAATATATATAATAATATTAACTAATGATAGCAACTGAGAATTTTACTGACCTTATTGATGTGACTAATAGAGCCAAGGAGTATGGTAACCTCTGGATCTCTAAACAGCTGACCATTGATGTAAAGTTTATCAACCGAAATTGTAGCTCTTCTGCCTTCGGTTATATTTTTCTTTCTAATCGGGAACAGAACACGCCTTCTACTCGGAATTTCTGCAGGAAATTGCTCATTCATACTGAAGTTTGTGTCACGTAGTTCCCTACCTCGGCTTTTGACCTGTACTTTTTGTTTATAATGTTCAAATCTGGCTACAATCGGCCGCGGCCTGTTGTTCCAGGTTTCTTACCTCCGAGGCGGTGAACTCTGTGAAAGGTGATGGAATTTACCATGTCACTCGGCAACTTCAGCTGTTCCTGAATGAAGTCACGGACCGAGGCTTCAGCGTCTTCCTCCGCTCGCTCCAAGATTCCGGAGAAGACAAGGTTTTCCCGCATGCTCCGTGATTGGATATCCAAGATCGATTCCTTCATTTTTTAATTATCACCGGATAGCTGTGTCATTTCTTCGGTGAGTTGTTTCACTGTTCCTCTCAGCTCCTGGTTTTCACTAGCGAGCGATGCTACCTGTTGTTGGCTAAATTCTAAAGACTCCCTCAGGCCTTGGAATTCTTTATGTAGCACCTCAACCAATGCTAGTCGGGCGTCCAAGCTAGTTAGCTTCTGGTTAATCGACTCCATGATCTCCGTGAAACCTTAATTATCAGGAGACTGTGATGAAGCGTTGTCTGAGCTTTCCTGTCTGTGCCACTTAGCATTGGGGATGTTAGCCAGATCGCTAGCAGCACCGGATGTAGTCTTAGGTTTACCCATGACAAAACTTTTAAAAACACTTGTCAACAAACAATTCCAGACTTTCCAAAGTTTCCGCTTCCAGCTTGTTCGATGAAATGAAAAAGTCAGTTAGTAATATTTAGTAATATTTATGACTTTCTTAAATAATATTACATGTACATTTAATTAAATCATTTTTTAAATATATAAATATATATAAATATTACATTTAATTATATTGTTTTTTTATTTATATAAATATGGATTTATCAAAGCTTTATCATAATACTTGCGCACAGTTTTTTCTCTTAATTCTCAGCAACAGCTCATTGCACCTCCGCACTGTCACACCTGCAGCCACTCTCACACTTGCTTACTTTCTGTAAGTTTCATCAAAATCTGTTGTGTGGTTCTTGAGCTATTTTGCCAACAAACACTAGTTCAGACCTACCTCCAGAGTTCAGGAGGTCGGGTTGCGACAGAGTGAGTCCGAGCAGAGGAGGCTTTTTTCGGACACATGAGCTGGGAACGGTCGGTGGACCCTAGCAGCCAAAAGTGGTACTGCTGCCCCTAGCGGCCAAAAGTGGTACTGCGCCATTGTTTTTTTGTCAGAATGAATGGAAACTGTCATATCTCAGCCAAAACTTGGTCTAAAAATATGGGGAAAAAAATCCATAAATATGTCGCATCGTCCCATAAGTTGCAGGACATGAAAATTAGTTTTTTTTTAAACTGTGACTTATAGGCCGGAAAATACGGTACATCTGACTGGGACTCAAATGTCTATTTATTGTCCATCATTATAATAATAATAATAATAATGTCTATTCCTGTCATCTGCATATGTTCCCATACACAGACGAAATTCGTCTCTGCATTTAACCCAACCACCTACCAGGTGGTGCAGTGAGCAGCCCGAAAGCGCCCGGGGAGCTGGAGAAATAGGTGTGCACTCATAGACACCCCAAGCTGGGTAGTGGCTGGGGCGCGAACCCGCGACCTTCGGATCCGTAGTCAAAAGCCCTGCCACTAGACCATCTTGGCTCCTATGCCAAGGTACTTGTATTCTTGTACCTCTTCCACTACCTGACCATAAATGCTAACAGGAGGGAGAGGTGCAGAAGACTTCCTAAAGTCTATGCTCATCACTTGTCACATAGAAAGAGGAAACGAGGGGGCAGGTACAACAAACCCCCTACTTACGACTCCATCGACCTACGAACAACGGGACCTACGAACGTATCATATTTAATAAAAATATGAAATTACTGTATTAAAAAAAATAAAAAATTATATATATATTTTTTTGTGTTTAAATGTTCTTAATTTCATGTGTACATCACTTTGTTGCAGATGTGGTTGTTTTAAAGGCTTTATAAATAATAATTATGATAAAAATGATCATTTCTGATCATTTTTGAGCAATCTTGGGCAGCAGGAAGTAGGTCTTCAGTTTACACGGTCACAAATTAATGTAGAACACCGGACGCCATTTTAGGTTCAGTCACGGGGGTCTCCGGTCACAAATTAATGTAGAACACCGGACGCCATTTTAGGTTAGCTGCCGGGAGCCGGCCTTTGAACACTGGTGACCAGGATCGCATCATATGGATTAATTACTAGCTGGAATCGCTCTGTGAGCTCTGTGGACGTCTCAGGCTGGAGCAGCAGCTGCAGATTGATCGCCGATCGCAGTCACGGGGGTCTCCGGTCACAAATTAATGTAGAACACCGGACGCCATTTTAGGTTAGCAGCCGGGAGCCGGCCTTTGAACACTGGTGACCAGGATCGCATCATATGGATTAATTACTAGCTGGAATCGCTCTGTGAGCTCTGTGGACGTCTCAGGCTGGAGCAGCAGCTGCAGATTGATCGCCGATCGCGCCGCCGCTCCAACACCAGCTCATGGCCTGGCTAGCAGAAGCTAGCCAGCTAGCTAACACAGGCCTCGAGCAGCTGCGGTGGTTCACTCGCCGGCCGCCGCGCTGCTCGGCCCGACAACAATCAACGCATGGCAACCTAAGATGTCGGCTTTGACCATCTCAAAGTAAGAAATTATATTTTTATTTATTCTGTAAATGTGAATAGCAATGTTTAACATTACAGTACACTACTGTACATGCTTAAATGTGTGCGCGCTCCGTTAGCGGTATTTCCACGACCTACGAACGGAATAAGGACCTACGAACTGGACGCTATTTTCACCCCCTAGCTACAGCAGAATCGAGCTGCGAACAGTTCTTATCTCCCTAACTCGTACGTAACTAGGGGGTCACCTGTATTATCTCACTTTGAGATTATACTCTGTTGCATGTGCGCTGTGAGTGACAAGTGTCCAGAGCGTCATAAAAACTGCTGCTGCAGTGTTGGAGTTATTTATTTATCGTCTCAACACTCAACAGCAGAGGGGAGCGACACGGTTCAACCATGGCTCCCAAAACGTCAAGACGGTCATATTTGTTCATAACTTTATTATTATTAAATCTCAGAGTTGCCGAATCCAAGCAGTTTCAGGAAATCACCCTGACAAGAGTTCCCAGATTTTGTTCCAGCGGTAGTAGGATACTGTCCTCCTGTCTAAAAATCCACCTGCTGCTAAAACAGGATAATTTATGCCGACGCCCTCTGTTGTCTGACAATAGCCAATCAGTGATTCACGGGAGCTTTGCTATGAGCCAGTAATGATGACTGATTGGTTGAAATGTGTTTCAAGCTGCAGCATTTGAGTGTTTTTACAGCCTTCTGCTTTCTTAAACCACGGGTCAGAGCTCATTTAGCTGTGGTTTATGAGAAGAGCAGAGAGAGGCAGCGACATGAAAACATCAGCAGCTTATCATATCGCTAAAGACACAGTCAGTCTCAGCTGTGGAAAAAGACGGCTAAAGCGTTAGCCATCTTGTTAGCCACTAAGGACCATGTCTTTAGCAATATGATAAGCTGCTGAGTTGTTAATGTTGCTACCTCTCTCTGATCTTCTCATAAAGAACAGCATTTTTGGCTCCTCATCTGACAATCTAAATCCAAACTAGCTCCAAAAGAACATTGTTTTTTTTTTTTCTCAGCAGCTAAGCTGCTCTTCATATCTGCTGTGTTTACTTCTGCTAAATGTCTCTGCCCACCTCCTGCAGAAGCAGGAAGAAGGGGGCGGCTGAGGGGCTGGGTTTGTGTTCAGTGAGGGAGAAGGAGGGGGGCGAGTGGGAGAAAGAAGGAAGCTAGAGGATTTTCAAGTTTAAAACTATATCATTTATATCGAGATAGTCTCAACTTATATCGCAAAAAAAATTATCTTCATATTTTTAAAATATCGAGATATTGCCCAGTCCTACCTGCAACACAATCAAGTCAGAGTAAGAGATCCTTTATTGTCATTTTCATCACCGTACATGTAGTGGAATGAAATAGTGTATGCGGGGTCCCAGTTACATCAAACAATATAAAAAATATGAAGTAAAAAGAAACTGTAACTAAGGATCTGAGATATAAACCAAGATATACACTAAATAAACATCAAACAGTACGCTAAAAGATCTAAGATATATACCAGTCACTAGTAGTGCAAAACAATACACAAAAGGGAGAGAATAAAGAGCAACGCAATTAAAACACTATTTTTTTGTTTAAACTTTACTGCATTACTGATAATAATTCATCAGTTATAAAAACAAGACACATGACCCTTCATTTTCCTTTTTTCAGCCACCAAATTTTCAGCTTCACTTTTTCAGTCTCGGAACAGATGGACAGTGTCCCAGAAGGTTTTAGGAATGGTGTGGTCTCAGTACCTGCCAAACTGTGATCACCTCAAGCTGCAACTTTCAAACCATCTTTGAATTAATCAAATAATTAAAGTGAAGTATAATTTCTTACAGTAACAATAATCAGTATTTTCCTTTGTCTGTGTGCAGAACTCCCACAGCATATCTGGAAGGAGGAAAATATTCTCACCGAGCAGCAGCTCTGTAACCAGGAGAGGAACACCAGTTTGGACCAAGAAGAACCAGAACCTCCACAGATGAAAGAGGACCAAAAAGAACCAGGACCTCCACAGATGAAAGAGGACCAAGAAGAAGCAAAATCTCCAAAAATAAAAGAGGACTATGAAACACCAGAATCTTCACAGATGACGAAGTATCATGAGGATCTTAATTTTCCACACAATCAAGAGAAACAGGGGGCACCAGAACCTCCCAAGGAGGAACCAGAATTTCTAGAAATAAAAGAGGAGCCGGAGACTGAAACCTGTATGGTAACTCCTGATTTTAATGAAATAAACCAGTGGGAACTGGAACCAAACTCCAGGGACCAACTTCTTTCACAAAACTCTCCTGAAGTGGAGAACCAAGATGAGGAAAGAAGCAGGAATGTAGAGCCAGGATCCTGCAGAGATGAAGAGCCGAAACAAAACAAGACAAATCTACAAACAGGAGGTTATGGTGACAATGTGGACCGTCCAAACGTAAAGATAGACAAAAAAATGTCTTTACTGTGTATGACTTGTGGAAAAAAATTCAGAAACAAATATAATTTAACAGTTCACATGAGATGTCACACAGGTGAGAAGCCTTTCTCATGTGAGACTTGTGGAAAAAGATACAGTGAAAGAGGAAAGTTAAATTACCACATGACAACTCATACAGGTGAGAAGCCTTTCTCATGTCAGACCTGTGGAAAAAGTTTTATTCAAAATATTTCTTTAATCAGACACATGACAACTCACACAGATGAAAAGCCTTTTTCATGTCAGACCTGTGGAAAAAGTTATAAAAGAAAATGTAGTTTAATCAGACACTTGAGAATTCACACAGGTGAGAAGCCTTTCTCATGTGAGACCTGTGGAAAAAGATATTGTGACAGAAAAAGTTTAAAATGCCACATGACAACTCACACAGGTGAGAAGCATGTCAGACCTGTGGAAAAGCTACAGTGAAAGAAGACATTTAAAATACCACATGGCAACTCACACAGGTGAGAAGCCTTTCTCATGTGAGACCTGTGGAAAAAATTTTCAATCAGAAATTTGATGTAATCAGACACATGAGAACTCACTCAGATGAAAAGCCTTTATCATGTCAGACCCCTGGAAAAAGTTATAAAAGAAAATGTAATTTAATCAGACACTTGAGAATTCACTCAGGTGAGAAGCATTTCTCATGTGAGACCTGTGGAAAAAATAATACAGTGGTAGAACTAGTTTAAAAAAACCACATGACAACTCACACAAGTGTGAAGCCTTTCTCATGTGAGACCTGTAGAAAAAGTTTTATTCAGAAATTTGATTTAAACCTACACATGAAAACTCATCCAGGTGAGTATACTTTCTCATGTCAGACTTGTGGAAAAGGTTTTCATAAAAACAGTTGTTTAATCAGACACATGAGAACTCACACAGGTGAGAAGCCTTTCTCATGGGAGACCTGTGGAAAAACTTACGATAGTAGAAAAAGTTTCAAAAACCACATGACAACTCACACCAAATAAAAGCCTTTTACTTGTACTTTTTTGAAAAGTTACAGTGAAAACAAAAGTAAACGCCACATGAGAATTTAGGTGAAAGACCGTTCTCCTGTCAGTCCAGTGCAAAAATATTTATTAATTTTTTTTATTTTTATCAGAAGTGAGAAGGTGTAATCTTGTGAATCTTTTAACTTTCTCAGACTTTAGAGATTGCAAAAACTCAGAGTTAACAAGCTGGAGTCAGAAGTTCATTCAACTATAGTCCTAAAACACAAGTGGGAAAGGTTAAAGTCCATGCTCAATAATCCAGGTAAAAATCCAACAATGTTAAGTCAGGATATCTGGATGGTTTCTTTGTTTGCTAAGATGTTTTGTCCTTCATCCAAAGGACTTCATTGGTCCGAGTAGCCACAAACAAACTGAGTCCCACAAGCAACACACTTCCACCTCCCACGCTGCTGGTGAGTAATTCAGCTGTGTGGTTTGTAGCAGACAGGTGTATGTGGAACCCAGTGTCAAAAAGGTGCAACCTAATGAACATTTGAGTGATGGATCAATCAACCAATAGCCTCACATAGAACGTTTGAGTGATGGACCGATCACATAGTCTGAATTGACATCAGCCAATAAGGTTTATGTCAAGGAGACGCATTGTTTGTTTGCTTGTTTTTCCTTCCTCCTTACTGCCGTCCCATGCGGCAGATATTTTCATCAGACAGAGGAAAGCGGAGGAAGAGACGAAGCCGGATAAAATTAACGGTATGATCATAGCTTCAGAAACTTGGAGCTCTGTAAAGCTCGGAGATCGAAAGCTGCTGTTGTGAGCAGATTGAAGTCCGGAAATCTCCGTTGTAACCTCGTATAGCATTGGTCATGTTTTTGGAGTGGGTGCAATTTTTACCCATCCACATGTTTCTGAGAAGGAAGTTGATGGCGAGCCCCAGCCCAAAGGATCGAACAAGAAACTGGTAGACAGTGACCCCCACTGGTCACAACAAATGAGAACTTGAATGAACGCATAATTTGTACATTAATTTGACTTGCATCGGACATCCTGAGAAGCTAAAGATCTACTTGAGCTTCCTTTGGTGTCAAACGTTGCTACATAGATAGGCTTACTTTATTTACCTTGTATTTTCCATCCTATTCTACTTTTTTTGTTGTAAATATTTTATTCTAAGTTGTTATTTTTTCAACGTGTGCAATTTTGCTTATTGTTATCATATATGCAAATTGAATATTTTATTCCATTCAGTAAAATGTATTTATTTTCTATAACCAGTGTGTAGTTTCTTCTGTTGTTTGTTAGCATGATTAACTCGGTCACTTACAATGTTTCCAAATGTCTGGCATCTGTACTCATCCCTTTAGTTGGCAGCTCAGAACACCACATACAGAACACCATGGACTTTGTGGATAAGGTGAGGGATGTCATCATGGAGACTGATGAAACAATGGTCTCTTTTGATGTCACATCACTCTTTACGTGCATTCCTGTTGATGAGGCAGTAGAGGTGGTCTGTTTAAGGTTAAAATCAGACACCACTCTGAACAGCAGGACCACACTTTCCACAGAACAACTGTGTCAACTCTTGAAACTGTGCCTGCAGTCAACCTACTTCACATATGGGGAGCAATATTATAGGCAGAAACATGGGTGTGCTATGGGGTCTCCAGTTTCTCCTATTGTTGCCAACCTGTACATGGAGGAGGTAGAAAAGAGAGCCTTGACGTCCTTTTCAGGGCCACTAACAAGTCATTGGTTCAGGTATGTTGACGACACCTGGATTAAAATTAAATCTCAGGAAGTCCAACATTTTACTGAGCACATCAACTCTGTATATCAAGTTCACACGAGAAGTTGTAAAAATGGCAGGTTGGCTTTCTTGGACTGTGAGGTCTCAGTTTCTGATAGAGGATATTTGCGAACAGAGGTGTACCGCAAACCCACCCACACAGGCCAGTATTTGCAGTTTGACTCCCATCACCCTTTGGAGCACAAGTTAGGAGTCATCAGGACTATGTACCACAGAGCAGATAGCGTCCCCACTAACTCAGGAGACAGACAGAAAGAGAAATCCCACACAAGACAGGTTCTAGAGCAGGGGTGTCAAACGTACGGCCCGCGGGCCGGAACAGGCCGCCAGGGGGTTCAGTCCGCCCGAAGATAAATCTGAATTAAAAAAAAAGAAAAAACTTTATTTTCTTAAAAATCTGCTGTTCCTGTGTTGTCCGCTAGAGGCGCTGTGTTTTAGTCAGTTCCTTTGTTGTCCTACTAAAAACAAATGTGTTTTAGTATGGGAGACGCAGATAGCAAGCGGAGACCCTGCTCATTTTCCCTGTCTCCGTGTGCGCAGCAAGCGTTCATCCTGATGTGAAACAGTACAAAAACAAGATTTCAGGGTTGCTGAGGGAGTTTGAGAAACGATTTCAGGCCTTTAGAAGAATAGAATATATCTTTATTGACATTGCACCAGGGCACAATACAACATGATTGAAATTATGCACACTCGTCTTAAAAGATGGGCCGAGTGCAAGAAGCTGCAGTCGTGTCAGCGCCGCCACAAAGGCGAACTCGAGACAGAATTTGCAGTTTTTTCTCTCACCATTCACAGTCAGAGCTTCTGATGTGCCTGTTGACATGCAACTTGAAATCATTGATTTGCAGTGTGATGTAGAATTGAAGGACAAATTTGCCTCTGTGGGCTTGGACACATTTTACAAGTATCTGACCACGCTATCCTAAACTGACAGCACTGGCTGCAAAAATGTTGTCCCATGTTTGGGACTACCTACCGTTGTGAGCAAGTTTTCTCACTAATGAACATTAATAAAACAAAGTTACGCTCAAAGCTCAATTTATGTGTTCACAATTGCTTGCTAGATATGGAAAATGGATTTTAAATTCATTCATTTCTAAATTTTGATGGGTTTGATGCATTTTTAACATGCAGGAACGTGTTTAACAAAACAGTTTGTTGACTAAATGTTTTAAAACGTGCAATCACTGATCAGTTTTTTAATGTGTAATGCACTTCAATAAATGTTAAACTGAGTAAAAGTGTAAAAGGACAATTAATTTAATGTAAATATTTTTATAATTTATTTCTTCTTTGCACTAATACAAAGAAAAAAGTGGACTTACTGTTCGTTCTCTGTAATTTTGGAATGAGTATACTGGTCTGGCCCCCTTGAGATCAGATTAAGCTGTATGCGGCCCCCAGATCAAAATGAGTTTGACACCCCTGTTCTAGAGCAATGTGGATATCCTAACTGGGCCTTCCTGAAAGAAGAGAAGAAACCCAAACAGGACTCCAGCCAACCATCAGGTGAAAAGAAGGAACCCAGACCAGTGGTCATTCCATATGTTGCAGGAGTTTCAGAGAAACTGAGGCGTTTATTTTCTAAACACAACGTCCCAGTGGCTTTTAAACCCCAAAATACATTACAGCAAAGACTGGTTCATCCCAAAGATCCAGTCCCCCGGCACAAACAGAGTAATATTGTTTATGCTGTTCAGTGTCAGGAGGGCTGTGATCAGTCTTATCTCGGGGAAACTAAACAGCCACTGGCCAAAAGGATGGCCCAGCACAGATCAACATCACGAGGCCAGGTCTCTGTGGTCTACACTCATCTCCAGACCAGCGGTCACTCTTTCAGGGATGAAAATGTTCACATGCTTGATAGAAAGGAACGATGGTTTGAGAGAAGAGTAAAGGAGGCCATCTTTGTAAAAAGAAACTGTCCATCATTAAACAGAGGTGGAGGCCTCCGGGTTCAACTGTCCCCCTCTTAAGGCTGAGTTATACTCGCGCTTTGGTCCGCTGGCTGGAGCGCGCGGACTGAGCCGTGCGGCTTCTGCGTTTACAGTGCCGCCGCTGTGTTTATAGTTGACGGACGCACAAAGGCGCATGGCAAAGTGCTGTTCTTTTACGAACCAGCAGGTGGTAGTACCCTCTAAAACCTGTGCATATGTTGCAAGAAAGGGTGTAGAAGAAGAAATCTACCGTAGAAGAACTGTTTTGACGTCACACAACAACAAAAAATGGCTTTCCGCTCGCGTGCTGAACTGTTGTCTTTATTAGAGGAGCAAATCAGAACAACAGTTATTGTGTCATGTTCTTCCAAGCCTTTCTACACACAGATTTGTCTTTCTGCATCGCTTCCGCAATCTCCTTCCAAGAATTCTGTGCCATTTGCACATCTTTATGTTCTCTCATAGAGGGATCATATAAATGGCGATACATCCGGATGCGTTCAGCAAGAGCAGCTTCGAAAGCGTCCACCGATGCTCCGTGGTGCCCAGTTTGGCGGTGTCCAAATGACTCAAGGGGTTGTTGTTGATTCCATACTATACATCGGTGGCCCCACAGGTACTCCTTGAACTTCTCAGTCAAGGCCCACTTCATGGCTAACATTTCGAGCTTCATGGAACTACATGTATACGTTTTCGCAGCAGCATGTAAACTGCGGCTGGCATATGCAACTGGTCTTACTTTGCCACCCTGCTCTTGCGACAACACAGCTCCTAGCCCACTGTGGCTGGCATTGACCTCTAAAATGAAAGACAGAGAGAAATCAGCAAAAGCAAGCGTGGGGGCACTTATAAGCTTGGCCTTGAGCTCCTGGAAGTTCCTTTCACATTCCTCTGACCAAACTTCTCCCAACAGTTGCCCTTGTCCTCTGCACATATTCGACCCAGAAAGTTCTGCCACAAGACAATGAAGGGGGCCAGCTAGTTTACAGAAATCTTCTATGAACCTCCTGTAATAATTGGCAAACTCCAGGAATGACCGCAGCTCTGAGACGTTGGTGGGGTGGGGCTAGGGCTGGGCGATGTGGACCAAAATTAATATAAATATATTTATAATATATCACGATATACGATGTATATCAATATATTTTTCTTTCCATAAAATAATAACAAAAATATTTCTGAGTCACAGCTTTGTCCCAGTTTTCACAGCAACATTTATTAAAGGGGACCTCAGATGTATTTTTTAAATTTTTATGGTATTTCTGTGGGATATCCAGACCCTATTCCTTCAATTTAATGCACAAAATAATTATTAGATAATCAATTATACCCTTTTTAATTCTGCCATTTTTAACTTTCGTTTTGAACGACCGGTTTCTTGAAGTCCACGCCCTTCAACGATCTGTTCACGCCCTCTGTAACAGCCAGTATCTGTAATGTGTTGTTGTTTTAAAATTAGCTCTTTTTTTATTACTCATTTGACTTACTGTTAGTGTTAGCTTAAGATAACTTACCGAAACCCGTCTGAGCGCGCCGCAGTTTGCTGCTCCTTTTAGCATTAGACCACCCGAATCCGAAGCTAATGTTAGCTTGTTCCTCTTCCGGTTTTCGCCAGCTCCGCTCGTTGCACGCGATGAGATTTTGGGAGTTATCGCTGTTCCAGTGAAGACAACACAAAGTTCACCAAGTGTCTCCCGTAAATTAATCTGTAAGGAGAAGGTCCTCTTGCTGCGAGCCTGCTGCGAGGCTGCTGCAAGGCTGTACAGTTGAAGCTCCGCTCCATCGCGCCGGAAGAGGGTCCCGTCGAACCCGGTCCTTCCGCCTGTGGTCCGCTCGTTTAATTTTTGCCGGCTGCGCGTTGGCAGCGATCGCAAATACACTAAAAATTGAACTAAAACATAAAAATAACAATTATACTTTATTTATAAAGCCATTTAAAAAAACACAGCTGCAACAAAGTGCTGTACACATGAAATTAAGAACATATAAACAAAAGATGAGATGAAATCATGAAAAACAACAGTCATGTGTTTAATACAGAAGTGGGTTGAGCCTAACCAGGGGTTGCTAGGTGAGGGGCTGGACTCAGGTTTGATCTGATTGGCTGGCGGCTTGTGACGTCAATAAATGCAGGAAGTGTGAATCCTGGTGTATTTATCAAAAATAAATAAATCTACTTAGAGTAAATAAACCACTGGGTGCATTTTTTTGGCACAAGGACTGTTTTTTTATGAAGTAAATACCCAAAGTTTAGTAAAAAAACATTAAAAAGTGAATTTTGCATGTGTGGTCCCCTTTAACAACCAGCTGTAGCTCTACAAAATAAATGTCTAAAAAATAAACTATTTACTGTACATCCATCCATTATCTTTTACCCGCTTCTTCCATTTACCATTTACATCAATTATTTTTTAAACATTTATTTACACATTAAATAATAGTCCTCTTCAGCTGAGGGCAGCTGTGGCTGAGAGGCTAGAGCAGTCTCCTCCACCGGGAAAGCTGGGGGTTCAGTTCCACCAGCAGTCCCATGCTGAAGTGGTCCTGGGCAAGACACTGAACTCCTCATTGCCTCTGGTGTGTGTCCCATCCCTGTATGAATGTGATAAAGCTCTGATTAATCCTGGTAGATATCTAGTAGAGTGCTGTATGAATGGGTAAATCAGGACACAGATTGTGTTGTAAAGAGCTTTGAGTGTCTTGATAAGCTAGAAAGGTGCCTTCACGTTAGTCAGCGTGTTTGTGAACTGCAGTAATGTGAGCCTCCACTCGGAACCGTGAAACGGCAACATTGAGTGATTTTAAAGTCTGCTTCCTTAAAACAGACCACGGGTCAGAGCTTATTTAGCCATGCTGAGCTTTATGAGAGGAGCAAAGGGAGGTGGAGACATTAATAAATCAGCAGTTTATCATATCGCTAAAGACACGGTCAGTCTCAGCTGTGGAAGAAGACGGCTAACGCGTTAGCTGTGTTGTTAGCGGCTAAGGACCGTGTCTTAAGCAATATGATACCGTGCTGTCCGTGGCACAACTGGTAGAGCTGCTGCCTCTCAGCGAGAAGGTTGCCGGTTCAAATCCCGGTCCGGGGCCTTTCTGGGTGGAGTTTGCATGTTCTCCCCGTGCATGCGTGGGTTTCCTCCGGGTACTCCGGTTTCCTCCCACAGACCAAAAAACATGCTTGTTAGGCTGATTGGTGACTCTAAATTGACCCTAGGTGTGAGTGTGAGAGTGGATGGTTGTTTGGTGTGAGTGAGACAGGTCCCTCTTGTAAATGAGTCCCCGTGACTCAACGAGGCTAGCCTGTATAAATAAAGGTTGAATGAATGAATGATACAAATACATTAAACAATAAACAAAAGAAAAGAAAAAGTAGCAAAAAGTAGCAAAAACATTATAAGGTAGATGTACAAAAAAATCAAAGACAGGAACATATCTGCATTGGTTTTTGCCAGGATTCCAACAGATTCTGAAAACCATCCAGAGAGGTCAGGGCCGAGAGCTTCAGATCTTTTTGTAAGATATTCCATGAAGCAGGAGCAGAGTAGGAGAAGGCCCTTTTTCCAAGTTCAGTCCTCACTGACGGAACACTGCAGGTGATCATGTCCTGAGAGCGCACGCTGTAGCTGCACTCACGCAAAGACATGTAGGAGGAGATTTATGGGGGCAGCAGACCAAGAAGTGATTTGAAGACGAAAATGTAATTGTGTAATTATCTTTGTGTAATGTGTAATTATGTTGTGTAATTATAATAATGTGTAATTATCTTTTACCCGCTTCTTCCATTTTGGGTCACGGGGGTTGCCAGTGCCCATGTCCAGCAATCACTGTACGAGGGGCGGGGTACACCCTGGACGGGTCGCAAGTCCATCACAGAGCCACATAGAGACAAACGAGACAAACAACCATTCACTCTCTCTCTCACTCACAACTAGGGACAATTTAGAGTTACCAATCAGCCTAACATTCATGTTTTTGGACTGTGGGAGGAAACCGGAGTACCTGGAGAAAACCCATGCATGCACGGAGAGAACATGCAAAAACCACCCAGAAAGGTGGAACCTGCTCACTGAGAGGCAGCAGTTATAATTATCCATCCATCCATCCATCCATCTTCTTCCGCTTATCCGGGGTCGGGTCGCGGGGGTAGCAGCCTAAGTAGGGAGGCCCAGACTTCCCTCTCCCCAGCCACTTGGAGCAGCTCCTCTGGGGGAATCCCAAGGCGTTCCCAGGCCAGCCGAGAAACATAGTCCCTCCAGCGTGTCCTGGGTCTTCCTCTGGGTCTCCTCCCGGTGGGACATGCCCGGAACACCTCACCAGGGAGGCGTCCAGGAGGCATCCTAACCAGATGCCCGAGCCACCTCAACTGGCTCCTCTCGATGTGGAGAAGCAGCGGCTCTACTCCGAGTCCCTCCGAGTTATAATTATATTAATATTAATTTAATATTACCAAAATATACCAAAATTTGTATCATTTATGTTCATCATTCTTTAGTTTGTAGCAGGTCGCTTTCGTAAATGAGCCCTCGAGGCTCAATAAGATTTACCCGACTAAATAAAGGTTGAATGAAATGGATGGATGGATTATATTATAATAATTTTTGAACTAATAAACCACCCGGTTACATAAGAGAATCATCCTTGATTGATTAATTGTTAATCATTTACTACTTTTAATACTAGTTATTCTACAAATTATTATATTTTATGTTGTTTGATTGTTTATTCTGGTTGATTCTTAGTTTGATTAAATGATTTTGTTATAACATTTCAAAGACAACTTTGGTCTCCTTTGCATGAATATTCATTTGTTGTGGTATTGATTTCCCTGTAATTAACAGACTCTACTTCAGTGATTGGGTTATGATTATTAAAGGTGAATATACTGATTACGTTGTTGTTAGTCAGTAAACTGATAAGTCGGTGTCCTGCTTTAACGAGTGCAAAAGAAGTAAAAAAGTGTAGTGAATAGGGATGTAACGGTACACGTGGGTGTACCGAACCGTTTCGGTACGGCACGTTCGGTTCGGTCCACCTGCGTCCCGTTTCGGTTATTTTTTCAATTATTAAATGTTATTAACGGGAGAATATATGTGCCACGGAACTAAAATTCCTAGGCTTGTTTCAGCACGGCACTATTATCTTGCAGCACGCGCAGCATTTAGCAGTCTAGCATCTCGTTGCGGTCTCCTGTTTGTGAACGTTATGGCTTCCTTGTTAAAAGACGAGCGCAAATCCGAAGCTGTGTGTGGACGTTGTTTCATGGAGTTTGGATCTGCAGCAGCAACACGTCTAACTTGTTAACAACTTGAAATGATATCATCCCAACATGAACGTTTTCTACAAGCAAGAAAAGCAGCTTGTTTGCAAACACCGCTAACAGCAGCATTTAAACATCTTTCATCAGGTAAATCAGATTGGTCCAGAGCAATAACACAAGCTGTAGGAGTTTTTAAATCTCTGGATCTACGTCCGAATGTTGTTGATGCACCAACTTTAAAGTTATTGAGCCTCACTACGACATCCATCACGTCAACACTTCAGTCAAAAATTCATCACTTTATTAAAAAACTAAAACTGATATTTTCAACAAGCCCTGGAGCAGATTAAAGCCATGATGATGATGATGATGATGATGACCGAGAGATTTAACCACCTCAACCATTCAAGAAGAGGTGTTGTTCTTTTATTATTATTATCTAATTAACCTTTTTAATTTAAAATTATAATCTTGTTAACTCATTTTGTTTTTTTACCTATTTGTGTTTTATTTCCAGTCTGGGACAGCGGTAGCTGCTGTCTTCTTCCTCTTCAGGGACATCCACTAGATCACATGCAGCTAAGAAGTCTGTGATGACTGAACTTTTCCAGGCACCTGTCCCACTTGAGGGAGCAGGTCCAAGAAGAGGTTGTTGTGAGTAATGAGGACAAATACAGACACACTGCTGCTATTGTTGTTACAGATATGATTTTCTCCACCACTGGAGATATTCACTGCAACTAGATCTGTGCTTTTAGCAGAAAATGTGGACAAGTTGGTCTTTTTGGACAAAAACTCAAAACTATTAGTTAGATTGTAAACAATCTGTTGCTGCTTATTGTTTTGGTATTGGCTGTTATTGTATTTATTAAGATTTTTATTATTGTTAGTATAGTTTATTTATTATAAAGAGTGCTGTTAATTTAAAATATCATCCAAATGGGTTGCATTTATTTATTTTTATACAAACGTATTGTTTACTTGACACATTTTCAAAATAAATTTTTTATAAGTCTTTATTTTCTCTTTTTTGTACCAAAAATTAACCGAACCGAACCCTCCTTGTAATTGAACCGAAATGTGATTTTAGCATACCGTTACACCCCTAGTAGTGAAGTGAGGAGCAAGCTTCACCCTCCTTCCTCCATTCACTTCATATGGCAACATGGGACAGGATCAGAGTAAAAAAAACTTTTCATTGTGGAGTTAAACTTTCTGATGTTCAAAACTGAAAATATTCAGCGCTCTGCCTAGGGCTGGGCGATATGAATCAAAATTAATATCTCAATATTTTTATGATAAGTCGCAATATACGATGTATATCTCAATATAGTTTTCTTTGCATAAAGTAATAAAAATATATTTCTGAGTCAAAGCTTTGTCCCAGTTGTCACACAGGCACATTTATTAGCAAACAGCTGTAACTCTACAAAATAATTGTCTCAAAAATAAACTATTTACATACAAACTGGATTCCCAAAAAGTTGGGACACTAAACAAATTGTGAATAAAAACTGAATGCAAAGATGTGGAGGTGCCAACGTCTAATATTTTATTCAGAATAGAACACAAATCACAGATCAAAAGTTTAAACTGAGAGAATAACTAACCCTCAGCACTGGCTCTCCTCAGGGATGTGTGCTGAGCCCCCTTCTGTTCACTCTGCTCACATATGATTGTACAGCCACACTTCCAGGCTGTCATATTGTTAAGTTTGCAGATGATACAGCGGTGGTGGGATGCATTACAAACAATGATGAGTCCAGCTACAGACAGGAGGTGGAACACCTGGAGAGCTGGTGCAAAGAGAACAATCTTCACATGAATGTGAAGAAGACAAAGGAGATGATTGTGGACTTCAGAAGGAACAAACACACCCATGCCCCACTGAAAATAGGTGGGTCTGCAGTGGAAGTGGTCTCCAGCTACAAATACTTGGGTGTACACATGAATGATAACCTCAGCTGGAGCAACAACACCACCAGCCTGATCAAGAAAGGTCATCAGAGACTCTACTTCCTCAGACGGCTGAGACGAGCTGGTCTGAGCAGCCCAGTCCTCACCTCCTTCTACAGGTGTGCAGTGGAGAGCATCCTGTGCTCCAGCATCAACGTGTGGCATGGAGGCTGCACAGTTGAAGAGAGGAAAGCTCTGCAGAGAGTGGTGAAGGCTGCACAGAAGTCTGTTGGAGTCAGTCTCCCCACCATCACAGACATTTACACCTCCAGATGCAGGAAAAGAGCCACCTGCATCATGAAAGACCTCACTCACCCAGCACACTCACTCTTTGCCCCACTCCCCTCAGGACGGAGGTTGAGGAGCATCAAGTGTAGAACCACTAGACTGAGGAACAGCTTCTACCCTGAGGCTGTTAGACTCATGAATAAAT
>JBBPBX010029899.1:0-19920 GCA_038048925.1 Garcialebias charrua
TATATATATATATATATAATATATATATATATATATATATATATATATATATATATATATATATATATATATATATATATATATATATATATATATATATATATATATATATATATATATATATATATATATATATATATATATATATATACATCCATCCATCCATCCATCCATCTTCTTCCGCTTATCCGGGGTCGGGTCGCGGGGGTAGCAGCCTAAGTAGGGAGGCCCAGACTTCCCTCTCCCCAGCCACTTGGAGCAGCTCCTCCGGGGGAATCCCAAGGCGTTCCCAGGCCAGCCGAGAAACATAGTCCCTCCAGCGCGTCCTGGGTCTTCCTCTGGGTCTCCTCCCGGTGGGACATGCCCGGAACACCTCACCAGGGAGGCGTCCAGGAGGCATCCTAACCAGATGCCCGAGCCACCTCAACTGGCTCCTCTCGATGTGGAGAAGCAGCGGCTCTACTCCGAGTCCCTCCCGGATGACTGAGCTTCTCACCCTATCTCTAAGGGAGAGTCCAGCCACCCTGCGGAGAAAACTCATTTCAGCCGCTTGTATCCGAGATCTTGTTCTTTCGGTCATAACCCAAAGCTCATGACCATAGATGAGGGTGGGAACGTAGATCGATCGGTAAATTGAGAGCTTTGCCTTTTGACTCAGCTCTCTCTTCACCACGACAGACCGGTACAGCGCCCGCTTCACTGCGGACGCTGCACCTATCCGCCTATCGATCTCACGCTCCAGTTTTCCCTCATTCGTGAACAAGATCCCGAGATACTTAAACTCCTCCACTTGGGGCAGGACCTCCTCCCCGACCCAGAGAGGGCATGCTACCCTTTTCCGGCTCAAGACCATGGCCTCGGATTTGGAGGAACTGATCCTCATCCCGGCCGCATCACACTCGGCTGCAAACCGCTCCAGTGAAAGTTGTAAATCACGAACTGATGAAGCCAGTAGGACCACATCATCTGCAAAAAACAGAGAAGCGATTCTAAGGTCACCAAAACGGATCCTCTCAACACCTTGGCTGCGCCTAGAAATTCTGTCCATAAAAGTTATGAACAGAATCGGTGACAAAGGGCAACCTTGGCGGAGTCCAACTCTCACCGGAAACGAGCCTGACTTACTGCCGGCAATGCGGACCAAGCTCTGACACCGGTCGTACAGGGACCTAACAGCCCATATCAATGGGCCTGGTACCCCATACTCCCGGAGTACCCCCCACAGAACCCCCCGAGGGACGCGGTCGAATGCCTTCTCCAAGTCCACAAAGCACATGTAAACTGGTTGGGCAAACTCCCACGCACCCTCCAGGACCCTGTTGAGGGTGTAGAGCTGGTCCAGTGTTCCACGACCAGGACGAAAACCACACTGCTCCTCCTGAATCCGAGGTTCGACTATCCGACGGACCCTCCTCTCCAGAACCCCTGAATAGACCTTACCAGGGAGGCTTAAGAGTGTGATCCCCCTATAGTTGGAACACACCCTACGGTCCCCCTTTTTGAATAGGGGAACCACCACCCCAGTCTGCCAATCCAAGGGAACTGCCCCCGATGTCCACGCGATATTGCAGAGTCGCGTAAGCCAACACAACCCTACAACATCCAGAGCCCTAAGGAACTCCGGGCGAATCTCATCCACCCCCGGAGCCTTGCCACCGCGGAGCTTTTTAACCACCTCGGCGACCTCAGCACCAGAGATCGGAGAACCCGACCCAAAGTCCCCAGGCTCCGCTTCCTCAGTGGAAGACGTGCCAGTAGGATTGAGGAGGTCTTCGAAGTATTCCGCCCACCGACTCACAACATCCCGAGTTGAGGTCAGCAGCACGCCACCCCCACCATAAATGGTGTTGGTCGCGTACCTCTTTCCCCCCCTGAGACGCCGGATGGTGGACCAGAATCGCCTCGAAGCCGTACGGAAGTCATTCTCCATGGCCTCTCCGAACTCCTCCCACGCCCGAGTTTTTGCCTCAGCAACCACCCGAGCCGCATGCCGCTTGGACTGCCGGTACCTATCAGCTGCTTCCGGGGTCCCACAAGCCAAAAAGGCCCAATAGGACTCCTTCTTCAGCCTGACAGCATCCCTCACTGCCGGTGTCCACCACCGGGTTCGAGGGTTGCCACCACGACAAGCACCAACAACCTTGCGGCCACAGCTCCGATAAGCTGCCTCGACAATAGAGGCGCGGAACACGGCCCACTCGGACTCCATGTCCCCCGCCTCCCTCGGAACGTGTTCAAAGCTCTCCCGGAGGTGGGAGTTAAAGCTCCGTCTTACGGGAGACTCTGCCAGACGTTCCCAGCAGACCCTCACAATACGTTTGGGTCTGCCAGGTCTGACCGGCATCCTCCCCCACCATCGGAGCCAACTCACCACCAGGTAGTGGTCAGTTGACAGCTCCGCCCCTCTCTTCACCCGAGTGTCCAAGACATGCGGCCGCAGATCAGATGAGACGACAACAAAGTCGATCATCGAACTGCGACCTAGGGTGTCCTGGTGCCAAGAGCACATATGGACACCCTTATGCTTAAACATGGTGTTCGTTATGGACAATCCATGACGAGCACAGAAGTCCAACAACAGAACACCACTCTGGTTCAGATCAGGGGGGCCGTTCCTCCCAACCACACCCCTCCAGGTCTCACTGTCATTGCCCACGTGAGCGTTGAAGTCCCCCAGTAGAACAAGGGAGTCCCCAGGAGGCGCACTCTCCAATACCCCCTCCAAGGACTCCAAAAAGGGTGGGTAGTCTGAGCTGCCGTTTGGTGCATAGGCACAAACAACAGTCAGAGCCCGTCCCCCCACACGTAGGCGAAGGGAGGCTACCCTCTCGTTCACCGGGGTGAACCCCAACGTACAGGCACCAAGATGGGGGGCAACCAGTATGCCCACTCCTGCTCGGCGCCTCTCACCAGGGGCAACTCCAGAGTGGAAGAGTGTCCAACCCCTCTCAAGGAAACTGGTTCCAGAGCCAGAGCCATGCGTTGAGGTGAGTCCGACTATTTCTAGTCGGAAACTCTCAACCTCACACACTAGCTCAGGCTCCTTCCCCACCAGAGAGGTGACATTCCATGTCCCAATGGCCAGCTTCTGTAGCCGAGGATCAGACCGCCAGGGTCCCCGCCCTCGGCCACCACCCATCTCACATTGCACCCGACCCCTTTGGCCCCTCCCACAGGTGGTGAGCCCATGTATATATATATATATATATATATATATATATATATATATATATATATATATATATATATATATATATATATATATATATATATATATATATATATATATATATATATATATATATGTATATATATATATATATATATATATATATATATATATATATATATATATATATATATATATATATATATATATATATATATATATATATATATATATATATATATATATATATATATATATATATATATATATATATATATATATATATATATATATATATATATATATATATATATATATATATATATATATATATATATATGATATATATATATAAGTATATATATATGTAATATATATATATTATATATTCATTCAACCTTTATTTAGTCAGGTAAATCTTTTGAACCTCATGGGCTCATTTACGAAAGCGACCTGCTAAAACTAAAGAACAATGAACAGCAGTGGTAGAATTTCCTTAAACAATAAACAATAAACAAACAAACAATAAACAATAGAAAACAAAAGAGAGAAAAAAAACAAAAGAAAGTTTTTTTTTTTTAACAAAGTATCAAAAAACTAGCAAAACATTATAAGGTAGACGTATAAAATCAAAGACAGGAACAAATCTGCATTGGTTTTTGCCAGGATTCCAACAGATTCTGAAAACCATTTAGAGAAGTCAAGGTCGAGAGCTTCAGATCTTTTTGTAAGATATTCCATGAAGCAGGAGCGGAGTAGGAGAAGGCCCTTTTTCCAAGTTCAGTCCTCACTGACGGAACACTGCAGGTAATCATGTCCTGAGAGCGCACACTGTAGCTGCACTCACGCAAAGACATGTAGGAGGAGATGTATGAGGGCAGCAGACCAAGAAGTGATTTAAAGATGAAAATGTACCAGTGGAAGAGTCTGCGTGAGGTTAATGATGTCCAGTTAACCAGTGAATACAGGGTGCAGTGGTGGGTACGATAATCACAACCAGTTATGAATCTTAGTGCACCATGATAGACAACATCCAACATCCGCAGGGTGCTTGTAGGAGCATTCATGTAGAGAATGTCACCGTAATCAATGGAGGGAAGGAAAGTCACAGACACAAGGCGTTTCCTGACATTCAGTGATAGACATGATCTGTTTCTGAAAAAGAAACCCAGTTTAACTTTCAGTTTCTTCACTAGGTTTTCCACGTGGAGTTTAAAAGAGAGATGTGAATCAATCAGGATACCCAGATATTTATAGGAATCAACAAACTCAATAGGGACACCATTTGAAGATAAAATCAGAGGAGGATCTGCTGGAACCGCCTTCCTATTTGAAAAAAACATCCCTTTTGTTTTATCAGCATTTAGGACAAGTTTGAGACGGAACAAATCTGACTGGATGATGTCAAAAGCAGATTGCAGTAACAGGAAAGCCTTAGCAACTGTTTTAGCTCGGCAGTAAACAACTGTATCATCAGCATAGAAATGTAAGGATGCATCAGGGATGCAGTGACCTACATTAGCTATGTAGATTATATACATATATATATACACATATACATATTTATATACATATACATATATATATATATATATATACACATATACATATATATATATATATACATATACATATAGCTGTAGTGAACCAGACGGGGTTCTCTAATACACCTTCGTCTCTTTGATATGTCCCAGTGACACCTTTTCACTGATACTCTCAGTAAAAAGACATTAACACTATTTTATTACATTATTTTGAATCAAAACACAATAATTCATAAGAGACTCTCTTATTCCTCTATTTTGTGTTAATGAATAACCTTGTGTTAAGTAAGCATTGTTGAATTCAATGTTTGATAATTCAAACTGTTTAATTCAAGATGGAAATCCAATGTTATTTCAAAATGATGGTCACTTCTTCATATGATGAATCAAATGGTGAAAGTGAATTAATATGTCAGACTGAACTCCTCAGTTTGTTAGAAGTTAGAATACTGTTTTAATCAGTTGTTTTATGAAACTGGCTCCAGTCAATCTGTTTCTCTCTCTTCATTTTAAACAACATGTTCTCTGTTCTAAAAAACTGATATCCGAGTGACCTTCATCCATTGGTTCATTTGGCCTAATGGGGAAAGAACAAGTCATTGATCACAGATCCTTTCTTAAAGTTCTAAGCTGTTGCTGGAACTGGGAGAGTCTGTGGAGTACCTCAAGCCATGAGGTTCCCCAAAAGAGCTGAATGAATGCCAGTCAAATGCCAATGACACGTCATTCAGTTGGGGCTTCATAGCACTTGCAAGCTATGAGTCTGTTTTTGAGCTCTAAGCTCTCTTTTATTGACATTCCGTTAAGGAACATCTTATCTTGAACAACAACACCAGGAGTTGCCGTTACTACGGTCCGAATCTTGGCACACGTCTGGAGACGCTGAAGAAAAGTAAACAAACTGACCAAACTGGACCGAGGGAGATTGACCATCTTCACGAGGTAACAAAGTCGTCATATGCTTTACCAAAGGTACCAACGTGTAGCCGAGATCGGCCGGAGAGCTGCCATGTTTCTGGTTAAAACACTTCAAGATAATAACTCTCCTCATCCTCCATCTTCTCTTCCTCCTCCATTTTCTCTTCACTGAAACTTTCTTACTTTAAGTAACTAAACTTTAAGTTATTGTGCCAACAGAGATATAAGTTATTAACACCCATAACTTGTGTTCTGTTGTTCCTATGAAGTTACGGACGCGTATACTCATGCTGAAGTTAATTATAGGAAAAATTATCAACCAATCATGTACATAATGTGTGATGTAATTTAATGATTCTGTTAAATAAATGATCCAGTCCTGCTGTACCAACATAAGTTTAACGTTTCCTGTGAATTACATCTGGTCTAGCCACAGAATTATTGATATTGATCCAAAAAGAGAGAACTCGTGAATATTGATGATAAGTTTGTGTCAGATAAAATCTACACAAAACTTTCATTCTGGAATATTGTACAGTCAGCAAAACTGACTAGTATTATTTCCCTACATAATGATGACCCGTACGTGTTAAACTATAATGGTGGCCCTCGTACAGTCTCTAAAAGGGTTTAATATTTAATATTTCTGTACTTTGAATGTTGGCATAATTTTGTCCAAGTTTTTAGACTCGAAACACGATAGTTTTTTTGGCTGGAAAGTGTGTCATGATAACAGGAAACTGCTGGTTAATGTCACTTGAGGCTGAGAAATTGTCTTTACTCCACTTTTAAATGTTTGTTGGAAGCTGTTGGGTTAAATAATTGTCACTCCATGGTTCGGTTGGGTTTGGTTCTGCTGACCCAGTCAGAGATAAGAGTGCAATTCATTTGTTGTTGACCATCCATCCATCCATCCATCCATCTTCTTCCGCTTATCCGGGGTCGGGTCGCGGGGGTAGCAGCCTAAGTAGGGAGGCCCAGACTTCCCTCTCCCCAGCCACTTGGAGCAGCTCCTCTGGGGGAATCCCAAGGCGTTCCCAGGCCAGCCGAGAAACATAGTCCCTCCAGCGTGTCCTGGGTCTTCCTCTGGGTCTCCTCCCGGTGGGACATGCCCGGAACACCTCACCAGGGAGGCGTCCAGGAGGCATCCTAACCAGATGCCCGAGCCACCTCAACTGGCTCCTCTCGATGTGGAGAAGCAGCGGCTCTACTCCGAGTCCCTCCCGGATGACTGAGCTTCTCACCCTATCTCTAAGGGAGAGTCCAGCCACCCTGCGGAGAAAACTCATTTCAGCCGCTTGTATCCGAGATTTGTTGTTGACCTCCGTGTCAAAACTGTGCCTATAAGAGCTTCATAGTTCATCTGAAAATTGCTGTCGAGTGGTATCATTACATTTTAAGCAGGAATAATAAGCCCCTTTCATAAGACATGTCGGTCCTGCTTTTATGCGTGTTCAAGCCTCCAACAAGCATTCAGAAAACACGCAAACGTGGTTTGGCAGATTAAATTGACTCGCCTTTGATCCCCCTCTGACCCGCCACGGTTCATAGTGTCAGCCCCGGATCTGAGCCGCACAGACCCACTTCAGAATGCAAGACGCGCGATCCGCGCTCAGAATACAGATGCCATCAGTGTGCGACCGCAGTCAACAGGCAGATTTATATTAAAAATGACACGAAACCACTGTATAAACTAGTTTCGCTTTTGTTTCCCCTCTAGCATCGGCGTAGCGCGCTGAGTGTGTGTGTGTGTTTCTCTTCCCCCTCCCCCCCTCTCTCTCGCAGCGACTCTGTGTGGGGTCTTCAAAATGTCAGGTGTGTGTGTGTGTGTGTTTCACTTTTTCCCTCTCTCTCTCTCTCTCTCTCTCTCTCTCTCGCAGCGACTCTGTGTGGGGTCTTCAAAACGTCAGGTGTGTGTGTGTGCTGCGCGTGGGCTGGAGTCAGACATCAGCTGTACATTTATTATGAGGAAATATTTAAAAAGACACGACAACTTGTAAACGTCTGACGTCTGTCCCACAATAAATACGTCGCGGTCGAGTCCAGCTGTGCTGCACGCCTCTTTTGAAGCCGCGTTGCGGCTTCTTTTCTGAACACGTTTATTTGAGCTGGACCAACCCGCATTCAACTGTGGTCTTATGAATGACCCGATGGGCATTAAAGCCGGACTGGTCTGTGCGGGAACTGCACGGGTCTGACTTATGAAAGGGGCTATTGTGTCTTGTGTCTGGAGCTGTCGGATCGAGGTTCTGACCCGGTCCAGTTGTTAGCTCTGACGTGTTGCTGTACGTCCGTGCAGGCGACATTTATTTTGCTATTTTTACTGGGCGCAGCTTGGTAGAACTGTTCTGATGTGAAACGATACGTTCTTAGAATTTTTTTTCAACGTTTTATGAATTGAAAAAGAGTCTAAGTTTGAGATAAGCTATATGCTGACGCTAACATCTGTTGTCGTGCTGAGATTGGTTCAAAGCTATCACGTGATGCGGTGCTGGTCGACAAATTTCAGTTTTGTTCACACAATTCTGACAGATTGTCTGGCTTGTTTCGTTTCTATGCATGAAGTATTGTCAGAAACTGTTTAAACGCGGTGTTTTGAGATATTTGCAAGTGTTTTCGAGCATTAAAAAGTCAGTTCGTACAAAATTCCAACGGTACGTCAAAGTCCGTGAAGGCATCACGTACGACACGTCACCGGAAGTGACGTGCCCCCGATAGAGGAAAAAAAGGAAAAATATCGTTTTTTGTTATATCTAAAAGTTCACAGAACTTGTTCTAAACATTTTAATCGAATCGATTCGTCTCTTCAATGAACGTTTGATTAAGCGATTGTCACATCCAGGCTAAAACTCATCCCAAAAGTTGAATTTTCACCGTCTTAGTTTTCAAGCTAACGGAATTTGCGGTAGTCAACGCGGCCTTAGAGTCAACAGCGCCTCTATAGCGGCCAGAATGAGTAATTACAGTCACATTGTGGTAAATTTAAGCTTTAAAAACCTGCATTCTGCTGGTCAAAAGAACGAGAACAAGAAACATTTACACAGAATAGATGCTAAACCCTCTGCATTTATTTTAAAACATCTGTTAAAGTTATTCTGTGCACTCTAGTTTATTTTAAATAAAAAGTTTAAAATAACAAACAAAGCATCTGCTGACTTGATTTTCACAAAAAATCAAAACAAAGATAGCAGAACAAATTTGAGGATGTCAACGAACAAATTAATAAAAATCACTGATTTTTATTTGGAATAACATCTGTAATGTTATGCTGAGCACACAAAAACTCCAGTTTATTTTAAATAAAAAATATTTAAAATAACAAACATAGACTTTTTCACTCCTGATAACTGTCAGAATACAGCAAAACAGTTTAGCCAAACTGCAATACACCTTTTTAAAGTGAAACTAAACCCAGGTTGAGACGGTAACTCCTCCCCCTAAGCAGATTCAAAATCACCCTCAAAATGGGCGTGTCGAGAGACAAGGAGGGGTGGAGGTAGAGTTGTGCTTTTGTCCACGCCTCCACCTGCAACAACTTAAAACAAATTAAACTTCCAGCCAACAACATACACCAAGCAACAACAAAGAATAAACATGTAGATGTATTTATCTATTCCACCCATTCCATCCAAAACCAAAGGCTTAAAAAAATGCAACAAAAAGAAGGAAACAAAACCGCTTGTCAGGAGTGAAATGCAGCACTTCCATATAAGGTATGCACTTCTCATCTCTGCAGGGGATTGGCTCTGCTTGAACCACCTTTGTGACATCACACATGAGCAGACATGTCACACATGAGCGTTTGAACAATAAGAAAATTAAGGTGCAAGTCACCAGTTCAACCCATAGAACTATCGTAAACACGTTTTTAGACCAAATATTGCCGATTTACACAGATACGCATAATTATGTGAAAATAAACACAGCCATAGTGCTAGATAACATTTTAAACACATTCTAGGGAGTTTATCAGCTAAAAAAATTTAATTTTGGGTTTAGTCGCACTTTAAGGCATGATGGAGCAACATCCTGGGAACATTTTAGTGTGAATATTGCATTTATTTCAAATCTTTTATAAAGTGTTTGAGTAAGTAGAACAGAGATTATGCTTGGGTTAGTTAGTAACTGTTAAAAAAATAAGTTATATGTAAAGTTAACACTGCAAGAGGGCATTTAACTTTTACAATTCATTTAAGGGTAAAACCTGAAAGAGGGTATCTATGAATAGAAATACTTATTACACAGTGAAACACTTGAACCAGATAGCTGGTTGGTTTGATTGACTCAGTGCTACATTAAAAGTGAAGATTTATTTGCACACATTAAAATACGAACTGTCTTATTGATTTTCACAAAAAAATCAAAACAAAGATGGAAGTTCAAGAAGGTACGTATCCAAGGCTCATACAGTATGTGCCTCGAGAAGACTCATACATCAAAGGCTCCCAAGAAGAACCCCAATGCCGAGGACCTGCTTCCCCTGCACCTCGCACAGAGAGAAAACCTCTCTCATTGTGTGGTGACTACTTAGCTGTCCGAAACGTCTTGCAGAGAAAAGATGAACATCCATTACATTTCTATGACAGAATTTTCAAGGCGTATTCAAGTGACATAAAGGAACCAGGACTGGAAGAGCAGACGCTTTTCAAATCTGTTTTCAGAAATAATCTAATCTATGATATTAGATTCAAGTTGCCATTGTACACCTGGTGTCAATTAGAAGTAACATCTTTGGATGAAATAAAACCGGGTGCTGTAAAGGTTTTTGACGCTACTATGCAAGGCAAGGCTGAAGCTTTCAAGCTGCTCAAAGCAAAGCTTGAATTGATAAGGCAGAAGAGCAAACGACAAAGAGAAGAACTTCTCAAAAAAGGCCTTGAGTTACGTCAGTTTAGACAAAAAGCAATGAAACAGTGTGCTGTAACTGCTTTTGAGGCTCACATGCAAAGCAAAACACACTTTTGAGATGTGCCCAGGTCAAAAGGTCGAATCCCAGTCGCTAAAAATAGAAGAGGTTCCCTCTCCTATAGAAAGCGAGAATAAACACTGTCGTATCAAAGGCCCTCTGACCTCAGAAGAGAGGGAGAACATATGTCGGGTGTTAGAAGAGTTGGATAATGCAAGCAAGAAGAAACAAGATTTTCAAACTGACAAACAATGAAATGTTGGTGCCAGCTGGAACAGTGACTCACAATGGTTTAAAGGGAGCCCCGCTCCTTGTGCACCTCAGATTGAAAAGTCTGAGACAAGCGATGAACCCCAAAAGGTAGGTGTTCACTCTTTAAGAGACCCAAAATGGTTCAGATCGAACCAGGTGGGTGAAAACCAAGGTCTACCTTTATTTTAAAAAAGCATTCAATACTATTGATCACACCATTCTCCTTGAAAAATTGAACAAATATGTGTGGTGTGCACGTAATCACAAGGAAAATAATACAACAGAATGCAGGCATTAGCTTATCTTGTTTGCTCTGGTGATGGACCGACTAACAGATGAGGTCAGGCAGGAATCCCCATGGACTATGATGTTTGCAGATGACATTGTGATCTGTGGTGAGAACAGGGAACAGGTGGAAGAGAACTTGGAGAGGTGGAGGTATTCACTTGAAAGAAGAGGAATGAAAGTCAGCCGTAGTAAGACAGAGTACATGTGTGTGAATGAGAGGGAGGAGGTGGAACAGTGAGGCTACAAGGGTCAGAGGTCACAAAGGTGCAGGACTTCAAGTACTTGGGGTCCACTGTCCAGGAAAATGGGGAATGTGGTAAAGAGGTGAAGAAGAGAGTCCAGGCAGGATGGAGTGATGGAGAAAAGTTTCAGGAGTGATTTGTGACAAAAAGGTGTCAGCAAAGGTCAAAGGTCAAAGGAAAAGTTTACAAGACAGTGGTGAGACCAGCTATGTTGTATGGTCTGGAGACAGAGACATGGACAAAAAGACAGGAGACAGAGACATGGACAAAAAGACAGGAGACAGAGACATGGACAAAAAGACAGGAGACAGAGACATGGACAAAAAGACAGGAGACAGAGACATGGACAAAAAGACAGGAGACAGAGACATGGACAAAAAGACAGGAGACAGAGACATGGACAAAAAGACAGGAGACAGAGACATGGACAAAAAGACAGGAGACAGAGACATGGACAAAAAGACAGGAGACAGAGACATGGACAAAAAGACAGGAGACAGAGACATGGACAAAAAGACAGGAGACAGAGACATGGACAAAAAGACAGGAGACAGAGACATGGACAAAAAGACAGGAGACAGAGACATGGACAAAAAGACAGGAGACAGAACTGGAAGTGTCAGAAATGAAGATGTTGAGGTTCTCCTTAGGAGAGACAAGGATGGATAAGATCAGGAATGAGATCATCAGAGGTACAGCACATGTTGAACAACTGGGAGATAAAGTTAGAGAGGACACACTGAGATGGTTTGGACATGTCCAGAGGAGGGACAGTGGTTTGGACATGTCCAGAGGAGGGACAGTGGTTTGGACATGTCCAGAGGAGGGACAGTGGTTTGGACATGTCCAGAGGAGGGACAGTGGTTTGGACATGTCCAGAGGAGGGACAGTGGTTTGGACATGTCCAGAGGAGGGACAGTGGTTTGGACATGTCCAGAGGAGGGACAGTGGTTTGGACATGTCCAGAGGAGGGACAGTGGTTTGGACATGTCCAGAGGAGGGACAGTGGTTTGGACATGTCCAGAGGAGGGACAGTGGTTTGGACATGTCCAGAGGAGGGACAGTGGTTTGGACATGTCCAGAGGAGGGACAGTGGTTTGGACATGTCCAGAGGAGGGACAGTGGTTTGGACATGTCCAGAGGAGGGACAGTGGTTTGGACATGTCCAGAGGAGGGACAGTGGTTTGGACATGTCCAGAGGAGGGACAGTGGTTTGGACATGTCCAGAGGAGGGACAGTGGTTTGGACATGTCCAGAGGAGGGACAGTGGTTTGGACATGTCCAGAGGAGGGACAGTGGTTTGGACATGTCCAGAGGAGGGACAGTGGTTTGGACATGTCCAGAGGAGGGACAGTGGTTTGGACATGTCCAGAGGAGGGACAGTGGTTTGGACATGTCCAGAGGAGGGACAGTGGTTTGGACATGTCCAGAGGAGGGACAGTGGTTTGGACATGTCCAGAGGAGGGACAGTGGTTTGGACATGTCCAGAGGAGGGACAGTGGTTTGGACATGTCCAGAGGAGGGACAGTGGTTTGGACATGTCCAGAGGAGGGACAGTGGTTTGGACATGTCCAGAGGAGGGACAGTGGTTTGGACATGTCCAGAGGAGGGACAGTGGTTTGGACATGTCCAGAGGAGGGACAGTGGTTTGGACATGTCCAGAGGAGGGACAGTGGTTTGGACATGTCCAGAGGAGGGACAGTGGTTTGGACATGTCCAGAGGAGGGACAGTGGTTTGGACATGTCCAGAGGAGGGACAGTGGTTTGGACATGTCCAGAGGAGGGACAGTGGTTTGGACATGTCCAGAGGAGGGACAGTGGTTTGGACATGTCCAGAGGAGGGACAGTGGTTTGGACATGTCCAGAGGAGGGACAGTGGTTTGGACATGTCCAGAGGAGGGACAGTGGTTTGGACATGTCCAGAGGAGGGACAGTGGTTTGGACATGTCCAGAGGAGGGACAGTGGTTTGGACATGTCCAGAGGAGGGACAGTGGTTTGGACATGTCCAGAGGAGGGACAGTGGTTTGGAAATGTCAAAGTCAAAGTCAACTTTATTGTCAGAACTGCAATATGTACAGGACATACACAGAGTCCCTCGGTGTAACAGTAACCATCTAAACATTAAACACTAAAACATTTAATAAACATAAGCATAAAATAGTAAAAAAGTGTAACACTGTCCTGAGTTTTTTCATAATAGTATAAAAGTATGAAAATTTACACCAACACTGAAACACCAAACACCCAATGAACATAAGCATAAAATGAAATAATAAAAGTGTAATACTGTCCTGAGTTTTTGCATAGTACAGTAGTATGAAAAGTATAAAAACGTAAATCTATAAAATAAACTGAAGTTTCTAGCGTTGACATTTGCAAAGAGTGGCACAGCAGCATATAAGTTAATGTACACAGTATATGTATGAGGTAGTTGATGTTGGTATAGAGGCAAAGTGGCATATGCAGTGAGGCACATAAGGCACATTTGGCATCCTTAGATAAGGCTAGTCAGAGAATACTGTATATGTATCAGCAGTAGTGTAGATAAAAGTAGTGTAAATGTAAACAGTAGTAATAAATGTAAACAGTAGTAATAAATGTAAACAGTAGTAATAAATGTAAACAGTAGTAATAAATGTAAACAGTAGTAATAAATGTAAACAGTATTAATAAATGTAAACAGTGAATGTAAACAGTAGTATGACTATAGGCAGTAATGTAATACAAACATTAGTGCAAATATGAGAAGTAGTGCAAACTGAATGAACACATGACCGAGAGTTTAGTGAATAACCCGTTTGATGACACAGAGTCCAGTGTTAAAATCTTTGTGTTGTGTGGTAATGTGTGAGAAAGTTTTTTGTGTTAAGGCAGTTCAAATGGGAGGGGAGGCAGAGCAGGCAGAGTGTTTAGCATCCTGACTGCCTGATGAACAGAGCTGTCTCTCAGTCTGCTGGTTCGAGCCTGGAGACTCCTCAGTCTCCTCCCTGATGGCAGCAGTCTGAAGCAGCTGTGTAGTGGGTGTGTGGGATCACCTGCCATGCGGTGGGCTTTCCGAGTGAGGCGTTTGCTGTGTAAGTCCTGCAGTGAGGGCAAGGAGGTGCCCACGATCTTCTCAGCTGCTCTCACAATGCGCTGGAGGCTCTTGCGGCATGATGCAGTACATGCACCAAACCACACAGTGATGCAGCTGGTCAGGACACTTTCTATGGCACCTCTGTAGAAGGTGCACATGATGGAGGTTGAAGCTCCAGCCCTTTTCAGCTTGCGGAGAAAGTAGAGACGCTGGTGAGCCTTCTTGGCCAGTGCTGCAGTGTTCCTGCTCCAGGACAGGTCCTTTGAGACGTGCACTCCCAGGAACTTGGTGCTGTCCACTCTCTCCACTGCGGTGCTGTTGATGGTCAGAGGGGCATGTTGTGCATCCCTCTTCCTGAAGTCCACAACAATCTCCTTTGTCTTCTCCACGTTGAGAGTGAGATTGTTGTGTCCGCACCACAAGGCCAAGCGGCTCACCTCGTTCCTGTAGTCCGTCTCATCGTTGTTGCTGATGAGACCTACCACTGTTGTGTCGTCCGCAAACTTGATGAAGTGGTTGGAGCTGTACGATGGTGTGCAGTCGTGTGTTAGCAGGGTGAATAGAAGGGGGCTCAGCACACATCCTTGTGGGGCCCCTGAGGAGGGACAGTGGTTTGGACATGTCCAGAGGAGGGACAGTGGGTATACTGGTAGAAGTATGTTAGAAATGCAGCTGCAGGAAAAAGACAAAGAGGAGATATATGGATGCAGTTAGAGAGGACATGAAGGTAGTTGGAGTGAGGACAGAGGATGCAGAGGACAGAGTGAGGTGGAGGAGGATGACTCCTGTGGGGACCCCTGAAGAGGGAAAAGCTGAAAGAAGAAGAAGTATGTTATCGTTACGGGATTGTTTTGTATTGTATTTTAAAAATGAACAAATTTTATAAATAAAATAAAATGAATAAATAAAATAAATAACAGCAATGGCCAACATGTTGCTAAACAAATACACACATGTTGTCGTATGGTGTTCAAAGTGTGTTCAACTTAACTCAGTCTTGATGATTTGTGTCAACCAGTCAAGTCGAGTCAACTTTATTTGTAGAGCACATTTAAAACAGTAACTGTTATCAAAGTGCTTAACAACAACAACAACAACAACAACAACAACAATGGGAGTCAAATTAATTGACAAGTACGAAACACCAATGATTATACTGAAGAATTAATAAAATCATTTAAAACGTAGGAGCACAGAACAAAAAACAAACACTAAATCAACTCACACTGTGTGAAATGTCTGCGAGAACAGATGTGTGTTTAGCAGAGATTTGAACAGATGTTGGGAGGTGGCCTGTCTGATGTTGGGGGGCAGGTTGTTCCAGAGTTTGGGGTCCATGACTGAAAAAGCCCAGTCTCCTCTGAGCTTCAGTCTTGTTTTAGGAACAGCCAAAAGCAGCTGGTCAGATGATCTCAGGGCCCGGGAGGGAGCGTATGGTTCCAGTAGCTCAGAGAGGTAAAGGGGTGCGAGGCCATTTAGGCATTTGAAGGTCAACAGAAGAATCTTAAAGACTATTCTGGACCGCTCAGGGAGCCAGTGAAGGGAGGACAGAACTGGTGTGATGTGTTCAGACCTGTGAGTTCCAGTTAAGAGTCGAGCAGCAGCATTCTGGACGAGCTGGAGACGTGAGATGGAGGCCTGGCTGAACCCAGCATATAGTGCATTGCAATAGTCCAAACGGGTCATGATAAAGGCATAGACCAGTTTCTCAAGGTCAGGTCTGGACAACACTGGATTGAGATTAGCTACCTGTCTTAGTTGGAAGAAGCTTTTTTGCAGAACAGAAATGATTTGTTTGTCAAACTTGAAATCAGAGTCTAAAACCATCCCAAGATTTTTACCAGACTGCTTAAGATATGGCTGAAGAGAGTCAAGGTTGACAGGATCAGAGGCGACAGTTGAGCCAGGGCTAAAGACATTGGCCCTCATTCACAAAAATGTTCGTATTTTTATCCTAAATTTCTCCTACTTTTGTTCGTACGAAGCGTTCGTACGAACATGCCACGTCAGATTCAACAAAGTCTTCTATCCTGAGGAAACGTGTGTAAATGGGTTGCGTAAATTTAATGAATCCCACCTGTTCTAAACAGCTGCGCGTGCACGCGAGAGGTCATTTACATAATTCCCACCCCTCAAAACACCATATAAGGCCACGTTTCCTGCCTTCTGACAGCAGGAAGTGTCCATTCATTCAAACTCAAGAAGTAAAAGGAGGAACTTCACGCGTTCGGAGATCTGCTCTCAGTCGCGCTGTGGCTACCCCCCCACCCCCCACCCCCCCGCAAGTGTCGGATGGTCAAATATCTTTAATTTTAGTGTACTGTGTTACATTATAGTTTCACTTATTCAGAAGAGCTGTGGCGCACCGCTACCCCCCACCCCCCGCAAGTGTCGGATGTGTTTTTGAACAGAAGCATTTTAAAATGTCTCGAAACTACAGTTAACTTCATATTAATATTGTAGTGCATATGTTGTGTCTCCCGTGGGTCGTACAGTATCAGAAATCAAGAATAAATGGTTTGATCTGAAAATGGCTTCAAACAAACGTCTCGCCGCAGCACGGACAGGAGGTGGTCAAGGAATAGTCTGAGATGGTGGACAATAAATGCCACGCTGCAAGACGCGTGCCAACATGTTTTGCAGCACAAATGATGCGCGCACCTCCTGGTCAGCGCGCAACCACATTCTGCAGGTTATATTTCGAATCAGATATAATAATCTATTGCTCCGATGGTGTTTGGCACAAGATCAGTCTTAATTCGTACTTGTTCTGCGGCGGTGTATGGGGATTTTATGTACCTGGGTGTTAATATGAGGAGCGGCTTTGATGACCAAGGGGAGCGCACGACTCACTGAAGCCTGCGCGACACACCAGACAAATTAAACTTAAAATTATAATTCTAATTCAAACAGAATAACCTATTGTCAAGAATAATTATGGTGCGTGATTTTTTTAAACCCAAAATATTTTCTAAATAACGAAATATGAAGTTATTCGTGGAGAAGATCCGTCTGGATGACAGCAGACTGACGCTCCTAAATTATACGACAGGTCCGGACCACTCGTAAATTTTGTTCGTATCTGAAAAAAATCGTAGGATACGAAAACATTGTTGAATGCCGCAAATGATCCTAAATCACTCGTACGCACAGTTTAAGAACAAATCTGTGCGTACGAACGGTTCGTGAATGAGGGCCAATGACTTCAGTCTTCTCATCATTGAAACTTAAAAAATTTGAAGCCATCCAGGTCTTACGCCTGTTACCCACTGCCCCCTTTGTCGAGCGGCCGAAGCGGCCGGTTTACATTCAAAGTCTATGGAGGAGACGCGTGGAGTCACGGCGAACAAGGAAGCGGCGCGATTCAAGTGATCGAAGCGGCGCGGGGGCAGCCTGCACACGCACGCGCGCGTCGCCGTCGAGCCGCCGACGTCCCAAATGTTGATCTCTGGCGGCTCGACGCATCCGGCAAACAGTCGGGAGAGCCTCGCTATCTGATTACACAACCACAACGGGACTTTTTTCGGACTTTTTAAACTCACCGGATCGAGCCTCCAGGAATTGGAACCAAACTCCGGTAAGAAACGTGGCATTTTTACAGTTGCTGCTGACAGGCTGCTGTCCTCTCCAGTGTAGATCACCCCAAACATAAAAAAAAGTTTTAATCTCATCGAAGACCGTCGGAGGTGCAGTTAAAACAACAACTGAACCCGGAAAACAAGCCAGAGACCCCTCCCTCTGCTACCCCCTAGTGTACGTCATCAGACGGTGTTCAGTGGTTCAGTGGGACCGTGACCAGCGGCCAAAAGGGGACGGCAGGCGCGTTTCGAGTTGTGCAGTGGGTAACCGGCATTAATGTCATCCAGACATTTTAACAGAGGGTGAATGGAGAGAGCACTTGCTGGTTTCACAGGCAGTTAGATCTGACAGTCATCAGCATAACAACGGAATGAAAGACCATGTTTCCTCAGGATGGACCCCAGTGGGAGCAAATGGAGTGAGAACAGAAGGTTATCCAAGAATTGAACCCTGTGGGACCCCGCAAGAAAGAGGCAATGAGGCGGAGATATTATTACCAACCTTGACACAAAAGCTCCTGCTTCTCATGTATGAGCAGAACCATTCTAATGCAGCACCTGTAAACCCAACCCACTGCTCCAGCCGTGATATAAGGATACTGTGGTCAACGGTATCAAAAGCAGCAGTAAGGTCCAGGAGCACAAGTACCACAAACTGACCAGAACCATTTGATATCATAATATTGTTCCAAACCCTCACTAATTTCAGTGCTGTGGAGCTGCGAACCAGACTGAAAAATCTAGAAAATTCTGTTCTCATTCAAAAACTCATTTAATTGAATAAAAAATATTTTCTCCAGGATTTTGGACAAGAGGGGAAGTTTTGAGATTGGTCTGAAATTAGAGCAAGTAGAAGGGTCAAGTCCAGGTTTCTTAATTAACGGATGAACTACTGCATGTTTGAAAACATTGGGGACCACACTTGTCACAATACTACTATTTATAATGGTAAGAACAGCGGGTCCAATCGTGGGTAGAACTTGTTTGAAAAAAGACGCAGGAATGGGGTTGGGGGAACCAGAGGGTTTCATCTGACCAACGACTTTGTTTAGAAATGGGAGTGAACTGGGTTCAAACTGTTTGAACACAGCTGTGCAAGGGACAAAGACAGAGGGGTCAGTTGTGGACTGAGAAATGGATGACCTAATCAACTCTACTTTATCAACAAGAGGACACAGTAGCATTTATAGTTCTATACATAAAAATGCATTTGATAGATTAGAATTTGAAGTATATTTACAGTATATTATGGTAATTCTGTATTTTTGCCAGATTATGGTGATTCTGGGGTTGTGATGATGGGGCCCTTGAAGATTGTTCCCCAGGGTGCAGCGAAGTGTTAATCTGGCCCTGCATACAGGTCCCATTCGCTGCAGTAGTTGGCTTTGTGCCGGGCCAAGTGATGGTGAGCAGGTGAAGCAGGCCATATCTCAGACACGTGTGATCTGGAAAGGCTGTATGAGACGATGTGGGCTGCTGGTGGGATAATCTCCCTGAGCTAAAGGCTTAAGCTGAAAGCTACCAGACCCTTCTGCAGTGTGCCCGGGGTGACTTAAAAACACACTTTAAAATATTTCTCTGCAGATTTAACAGAACCAGGAGCACAAAAATAATTTCACTGAACATGACCAGATCCAAACGCTGTTCATGTACTTCATAACACCAAGCTAGTTGGTGGCTCTTTGTATAAAACATGAGTTCAAGTGAGGAATTAGAAACGGGATTAAATCTGAAGCCCCACAGCTGCAGCATCACATTTATTACGTAACACGCAACATCTGCATTGTCTGAATGGTGAAGAAATGCACTTTTCATTACAAAAACATTGTGTTTTAGCAATATTCGTGTCTTATTGGTCTGTTGGTTTTATATAAATCTTATTTTTGTATTTTTTCTTGGATAAATATTGTTAACTTCCTTTATATATATATATATATATATATATA